>BHDV01072332.1:102756-136332 GCA_005406045.1 Adoxophyes honmai | reverse complement strand
GAATTGTAGGCTGACGACATGGCACTGTGGACGACTTAAGAAGGTGACGAAATGAAACTGTGGCCGAAGTCATCCTGAGCCATATTTTTGTTTTATTTTTTATTTTTATTTTCAGATAATATTATAATTGTAAGCAGCACCGATGTCCAATACTACAATGTTGAAACCTTTGAATTTGTTCGAAATATTTCTGTGACATGTGAGTAATTTTTTCTACATAGGTACACTTTTTGGTGCTATAGTTACATAAATGGTGGATAACTCACCTGTTAAAGCGAATTTTGCGCCTTTTGGCCACAGTTAGTTTTGAAGTCTATGTTGTCGGGGGCCCGAGTAGTGTCCCTGGATGACCTCTCATAATGCCTTACCCTATTTTTGCTCTTTAAGGAGAAAATACGTGAGTTATTTTTTTAGAGCTCGTTACCACTATGTCGGATGTCGGGCCGATTTTTACGATACTGTGTCGTAGCGGCAGAACATTTTATATGAAGCTGGTCACACACGATCGACAAAGAATTTGGGTCGGATACGTAGGGCCGACCCCGCCTGCGCTGCACCCCCTGTACCTCCCGCGGGTCGCATTCGCGCATTTACATTGTCGTGGCTGATAGTCGACTAGGTAGTGTGAATAGAGAGGCACCGACACCCGATTAAAAATCGTCCCGACAGACGACCAGTGTGAACAGAGGCGCCGACACCCTTCACTGTGATCTAGTTTCGCAGTAGTTTCATGTTCATTGTTTGATTTCTGAAAATATGAATACATATAATATATCATAGTCCCCGGCATCTAACTTGCCAAGTTAGATTTCAGAGACTGTACCTACTTAGGTATCTTGATCTTGATGTGTTTTTCGGTTCTAGGTGACTGGGTGGAGGAAACCGATAGCATGGTAATTGTAGCTATCAGAAATAGTGATTACTTCAAATTACTTTTATTTGGCAAACTGGATAAGAATGATGATGACGGCATGCGCGAAAAAGTCGAGCAACATTTTAATGGTGAATTTCATTGCGATACCTGGAACTTTGACCGGTTATGGCGATGGAAGTGAGTTTTCTCCTATTGTTTATCTCGCGAATAATTAGAATTCTGCTGGTTCTTAGACTCCATACTTTAGCGTAACCTTTTCTAAAATCAAACATAATCGTAAGTTTGTTGTGTGTATAAATCGCTAGTAGATACAATACGCGGCTTTAATGAATGCACATCGGTTTTTGGAAAGAGACAATTCGCGTCACGTTGGTTAGTGACAACACTCAACAAAACCGAAAGTATTCGGTTAGACCGACCTGCAATCTTTGTTCCCGGACACTGTTGACTGACTCTTTTTCCTATATGTACCAGACTTCTTAGACTGCCTAGCTCAGAGTATTTAAATTTGGCATTAAAATTGAACTAACTTTGGATTAATATTTGGAGCTTTAAGTACCTATATCGAGATTAGCCAGAAATGTTTCGGACCAATTCGTGACCTATTTTGGCCCGACATAGATATTATAAGGGTCGAAAGATTGTGAGTTACTGTGTATATGTAATGTTTGTTATTTCCTCACGCGCAAATGGCTGAACTGAACTAACGCATAGGCTACTTTTCATCCAGCGGGATAGCGATTAATGAATTTTACACAGACGGAGTCGCGGGCAACAGTTAGTATCGATATTACGTGAGTGTATCCGTTTTATTAACCGACTTCAAAAAAAGGAGGAGGTTCTCAATTCGTCGGGATATTTTTTTTTATTTTTTTTTTTTTTTTTTTCATCATTATTTTTTTATGTGTGTTCGCTGATTACTCGAAGACGCCTGGACCGATTTGGAATTTTTTTTTTGTTTGAAAGGGTATAGTTTCCAGGTGGTCCCATTGCCAGCATATCTTGATCTGGTGATGGAATATGAGGGAAATCGAGGGCAACCCTCAAATTTTATTGGCACAGGTAATGTTTTTAGTACATTTTTCAAAGCTACACCAGTATTTACGTCTGGCAGTAAATAAAATATGACTGAGCTGATGATGGAAGGTCAACTCCTTAATGCTTAGGAGTTAAAGGATAATTCTTTCAATACTGAATGCACCTGCAGACTGGAAATTATAATTTCAGTAATTAGTGAGGCCTGCTGGTGATGGAAGGTCACCCTCATTATTAGACAAATGCTTTCAGTATAGCCCAAATTTGAAGTCGGTTTTTTTTTGTTTAAAATTATTTTATTATGAGTGACTCTCGAAGTAGCAAAAACTTTTTAATAATATATTACAATAATAAGAATAATCTAGTAGCCAGAATTATCCACCAGCAACTTGCTCTTCAATATGGGCTTGTGAAGTTCCGTATTACAAAAACACACCGACGCCAGTTCTTGAGAATGGTCGTGCTACGCTCTACTGGGACTGATCTGTTATCACGGACAGGACTATTGTTGCCAATAAGCCTGATATCGTGATAATAGACCGATCACAGCGCCGTGATGTGCTCATCGACATCACCATCACCCATGACGAGAATCTCGTGAACGCCGAGGACAAACTCAGCAAGTACTTACTTGACTTGGCTCACGAGGTGACCGACATGTGGGATGTGGATTCGACGTTCATTGTACCGATAGTCGTCACAGCAAACGGTCTCATAGAGAAGAGTCTCGACCACCATCTTAGACTCTCGCTAGACGGTTGGCTCAAGGGTTTGATGCAAAAGATGACTCCTTGACACGGCGCGCATCGTCAGGAGGTTCCTCAGTCTGCAGCCCTAACCGCCGGTAGCTTGGGCCTTAGCCCCGCTACCGGTGGCGCTCTTGGTTAGGTTTTTATAATAACGGTATATTTTGTAATATATTTTATTTGATTACTTTTAAATATATGTAGGTAGGTACATAATAGTAAAACTATTATATGATTTAATAAATCTGCGATTTGCAAGTTGATATATTATTAACGAAGGAAAAATTCGAATGTGCAGGATCAATATTTGGTAGGTATATTGTAAGTAGGACTGCACCAGTATGTACGCCTGCCCGTCTAAACGTTTTTTTTTCTTTCAGAGTACAAGATGACACTTGTTACGTAATCGACTTTAAATATGTACTATGGAAAGCACGCAGGATAAAAAATCGTTGGAGTGTTAAATTGGTAGCTCGATACTACGGTCAAAATTCAGCGGCCGTAGATAATTCAATCAGCGTCATGCATGTCAGTAAAGACGATGTTTACGTGGCATTCCGATTTGGATGTATGATGAGAGTACTGAAAAACGATATGCAGTTTTGCACCATAGGCTACCCTATGGTCCCAACCCGCACCCTTACCGCGCAATTGAGTAAAAACAAGTTCAAACACGGGCTGATCAAGTTTAATGCTTTCCTTAAAGGTAAGAAATAAGAAATTTTGTTTGGCACACTTGAGGAGGATATTTAAATTACGCAGTACTTACAAGCCGCCTGGTGAGTTAAGATAGCTCGGGGAAAAGTAGAAGGGGTATGCGCAAGCAATAATTTTTTTGTCATACTTGGATTTATTTTCCTTTTTCTCTATAATAATTATACAGTTGAAGTGTTCGGTTGGGAACTTTATTAGCAGATAAAACCTTCATTTCACTATTTTTAACAGAGGAAGTGGAGACTAGTCTCATGTATTGGTATGGTATGACAAGAACAGTAAGGGATACTAGTGGGGCGAGCTTTGAATTAGATACTTGAAATGGTTCAATTCAAGGTATGGTAGGTACCTGAGCAAATCTCCTGAGCTCCCCTATACTTAA
The DNA here is from genome assembly GCA_005406045.1 of Adoxophyes honmai. NCBI lineage: Eukaryota > Metazoa > Arthropoda > Insecta > Lepidoptera > Tortricidae > Adoxophyes > Adoxophyes honmai. The sequence goes on along the minus strand of BHDV01072332.1, from coordinate 132,581 downwards.
TTGCCCTGTGCCGGTTTTTAATTGCGACTTGCTTGTTCCAGCGCCGTTCGGAGTCGGCTTCGAGAAAGAGATCACGGATTGCGACCTAATGCATTTCTGTTACGACGACTGGACGCTGTCGTGCGGCACGCAGCACGGAGAAGTTGTTTTCCTAGGGTATTACTCTGGAAATGTATGTATGGTTCACTTATACTTCACTTATTTAGTACAAATGTGGTTTTAAAAAGGAATGCTTTCAGTTGATGATTTGCTAAGTGTATTTTTTTTTGGCACGTTTGAAATTAAGCATAAATGAGATTTGCAAGTTGCGGCCTAGCACACTGTCATGACGTTTCTCAGAAAAATTCTTTAACAATCAGTTATTGGTTAGCGAGTGCGAAAATATTTGGATGACTTCCATGACTGCTTAAAAATCGATATGTTACGGACCATTTCATTTCATCAGGTCATTTGTTAGGTCTGATATTTACACGTTCAGTAAACACATCGACTTGGGGTTTTTTTAATTTTTATTTAATGATGGTTATTATGTACAACTTTGATACTAATGAGTTAATTTGTTTTAGGTGTCTATATTTCTCCTGAAGGATTCTTCGCAGTCTGTTCGAAACTTTAACATAAAAGATTACGACAAGCGTGAGTTGCACGACCCAGCTGTCATTGGTCTGGACGTGTGCGAGCTTAAGGATAAACACGTGTTGTTCGTTAAAACTCTATCAAAGGTCTATCAGCTGCTCATAACGTACCCGAAACGGGGTCAGAAAGCTGGGTGTGAATCCAAAAGAATAATGGAATCAAGTATGTAGAAAATTATTTTATTATCGTTTTATGATGTTCAGAATTATATTTGTTATACGCTCGTGGACAAAATTAGGAGAAAGCAAAAATTTGTCAATATAGATACTATAGATATATTTACATTACTAATAAATGTTCTACGCTATTTTTTAATTATGAACATTGAAATAATTTCAAATAACATTAACAGTTTATTTAATCTCTGCCTCCTCTCGCTCTTCGAACCGCTTCCTTTCTCTTCTTCTATCAGTGCGTTGTTAAGGTCTTCCAACTTAGCTGGTGCTGGATTTCTTTGTTTGATTTGTCTTCCACACATCTTCTTTCGGCTTTATGTCAGGCGGGCTGACCATCTCATCGCATTAATTTCGAAGTCTCTAAGGTAGTCAACAACCACAGCTGCCGTATGGGGGCGCCCAATAAAGTGCATTAAAAGGAAATGTTCACCGATATATGGGGGAAAATAGTAGCACAATTTCTTCCAAAACCTCGTTCACATATCGTGCGGCTGTTACTGACCCACCGCTATATTCTTCTTTTCCAACACTTTAACTTAAAAAAACCTGGACTCTTCTGTGAACAAAACTGATCTGGAAACTCAAACGTTTCGGCCTGTGTTTGTAAGTAAACCCATTTCCAAATAAACTGAAACTTTGTTAGCGTTTAGATCTGCCATTTTCAGTTTACGTCCATCAGTACCTCACACACAATGCAACAATTCAGACATTGGAGAAAGTTTTAGAAAAGAAATCAGATTCAGACTTGACGATATTCAGAAGGAGAGAATGTCGATATTAAAAACAAATGGCGACCAAAACAACAACATGTTTGTAAACTTTTTTTATGTAATTACAGAATTTATACGACCAGACGTTGGATAATTATTAAAGCAATAATTGAACTTTTTTTTACGTTCCTCTAATTTTGTCCACAGAGTGTAAACAAAGTAAATACCTAGTCAAAAGCACCCAAAGATGTTTTATGGTTGGGTTTTTATTGACATTTTATTATTATTAGGATTAGGATATAAATGTGGATTGACTCGATTATTATTTTTAAGTACAAACTTAAGTGATTTGATAAAGCCCTAACAGACGACCAAATCTGGTTTGGTCCGAACAACAAACTTGGTTGGCTCCGAACGGTTTGCTCGACTCGCCAGACGACCAAATTTGGTTTGGACCGAACCACAAACTTGGTTTGCTCCAAACACCATCGAACCTGTCAAACACGGTTCAGTGCTTTTCGTGCTACCTCAAGTCAACAATGCCTCCGACTTTATCAAAACAAACCAAAATCGCGTTAGTTGTGGCAACCGTCGTAGCTATTACGCCTACCAAAAAGAACAGGATAAAAAGAAAAGATTTGCAAAATAAAGTGCCAAACTGCCAAACGGTTTGGTGGCTCGGCCACACGATCGAATTTGGTTCGGTCCGAACCAAATTTGGTGGCAAAACCATCGAACCAGCAAACCGTTAATAATAATAATAATGTTCGGCCAACCGCTGAACAGACGACCAAATTTGGTTTGGAGCCAACCAAGTTTGTTGTTCGGAGCAAACCAGATTTGGTCGTCTGTTAGGGCTATTAGACCTGCCTTAAGTCGATTAAGGCGCAGCGCAGACGTCAGAGTTTTGTGCGATCGAGTCTGCGCAGCCATAAATTGCCTGAATGGCGCGGTGACAGCTTCCAGGAATTTCCATTCAGAGTTTCGTGGAAATGTCAGCGCGCCATTCAGACAATTTATTGCTCCACAGACTCGATCGTACAAAACACTGTCGTCTGCGCAGCGCCTTAACCAAACGAGAAGAAAATTTAGTCTTGGCACATTATGTCCCGCTTTTTTCACATGAAAAATTGAGTTATGTACTCACGGGCAAAGAGTGATTTGTTCCAAGACCAACTTCCTCGTTTGGTTTAATGCGACGATAATGATAAGTATGTATAATTATTACTTATAAAATTGAATTTTAAATAGATTTGTAAACTTGTTTAAATTTTTAAACAAGGCATACAGGGTTGTATAGGAATTGTGATTTAAGATTTAAGAATAATGTTATTGTTTTAGATTATATGATATGTCTTTGATATATTTACATATTTACATACAATGAAATAAATCTACCAATGTTTATTGAGTTCTTTCTTTTTCCACGAACTTGCTAAACGGCAAAGATAGGGTATCTGTCAATTAGATAAAGAAATAAAAGACTTCTCGTTGCTAAAGACGAATACAAAATTTATTTAACAAACAATGTACAATACGGTGGAAGTTGCATTTAGCTAATGATATGTAGGAGTAGCATAGCAACAGATTAGATAAACAAAGGTAACACTGCGATCTAATGCTTTTACAGTCATTGCTCTATTTTATCGCCGTAGGCGGTAATAGTACAGGAAGCTTGACATTCGTCCGTAACTTTTTAATTTATCGCCTAATCCATGATTAGTGCACATTATTAAGTACAAACAAAGATAACTAACTATATTTATAATAATCCAATTTATAAGGATTATTGAAGCAATTATGGACTTCATAGCTAAACATTATTTTAATAAATATCTTTCTTTAATCAAAAATTCAGATGATCAAGCACTTTATAATATAAACAAAATATCTATTTACTATTTTTTTAACTTTAGTAACTTACATTCTAATACAATTCGTGTACCAGACACATTGCTTATTTATAATTAAGTTGATTTATTACGTTACAATATTTAACAAGCTAGGTATATGAACTTCCGATGTCAACTATGTGACATTTAAAATGAGCATTTCTAACTATGCATTTATCAGAGTAGGGACCTATATAAAACGTTCACGATACTTGTTTAAACTCTTCTCACGATTACTTTGTGTATACGATTAAAGTATGTATCCGTGAAATACGAAGAGTTTCAACAACACGCCTCGTACTGTCCACAGCAAAACCTACCTATTCCCCCTTTTATTTATCGTTATTACTATGTATCGTTTACATACGGTATTAGGCAAGTAGTTATCTAGGAAAGCCAATCCTAAAATGCTAATTTCAAAATGAACAATATTTGAACTCTCTGTTCACATCAATGCTAGAAAGTTCATTGTCACAAACACGTGCGACGAACTTATCAAGTTTACATCAATTGAAAAATACAAGCTTTAATCCCACGTGATTAAATCTCAATTTTGTTTCTCGTACGTGACTCCAAACCTCGTAGCTCCAAGAGCCGAATCCGCCTCAATACAGCGACCTGAAAATCTTTTCGTAATCAAGTCTTAAATATCCGATTTGTGACTCTATAATGCCAATCGGACAACGTTAATTTTAGTCAAAATTAACCATAGCATAATTTAGCCGCCATGTCATTAGCGGCCGGTAGGTTCGTGTTAGCGGTCCGTGGCGTTGGGGTTGGTGTAGGAGAACCCTCTGAAGGGCTGCTGGTCCATGGAGCGCAGCACCTGGGGCTCCACGGCCGTGAGGCGCGGCCGCTCGCCCGTGAACGCGCGGTCGAAGTATTGCGTGTCCAGAGGATGTCTCTGTAACAAGTTGATGAACGTTGGATCAAAGAATAAACAAGCTCTGCAGGAATGTAGGTACACATTGTACGTTCTTAGGGCATAAACATAAATCTTTATTGATTACACAACGATTCATTGTTATTCATCTACGCCATGAACGATACATTTAAAACCATTAGATGGCACAGCGCCAACTGCTTTGGCAATAAAAAATATTTCCGTTTTAGTAGGCCTGTTTACAACCGGAGGCTGAACTGTCGGGTAATTTGGCTTACATATGTACACATAGTCCAGAATGGTTTACATCGTGTTTTATATTGGAAAAGTTCGGGTATATCGTGCTCTCCTAATTAGCTTCAGTATCATCGCGAATACACTAACTATAAAAATACCTCTATGTGTATAACTATACAAATTTGTCCAAAAGTTCTATATTATTGGATGTAATGATATATGACACTACATAATAATGTAACATGTAAGCGAGGATCATACCACTTTGGGTTTGAAGGGCGCGTCCAGCTCGCGGCGCTCCAGCCGGTCCCAGTGCACGGGCCGGAAGAAGTCCTGGTCCCGGATGTCGCCGTACATACAGTCCGTGCCGCCAAGTCGCGTGCGCGCGTCCTTGTCCAACAACTGAAAGTAAGAAAAATAATGATTATCTCTATTTAACTAGCAAAATGTTGTCAAAAATTCTTGTTATAAAATTAGAGCATGCATCCCCATTCAAGTAGATAAAAAGTATTATTTGGCGGGTTTGGTACAACAGGCCGCGAGACGAGTCGCGCGCGACATAGATCATACTTGTCGGTGTCACTGTCTGACAGATAGTCAATCTCGCGCGCCAGTCGACTCCTGTTGCCGTGCTTAGCCTACATTGCATTAGCCTCGTGGGTCGTGGGCTGCTCGCTTTTTATAGGGGACGATGATTTTCATGTTTCGCGATAAATACCTTATAAAGCTCTGAATTTTGTCTAATTTTCTGTGTCGGCATGGCCTCTGCTGGCACTACCTGACTACCTTGTTTACGGTATTGCAGCTTCATAGTAGAACTTTAGCTCCCGACGCAAAAGTAGAACCTCTTCTACAAACGTCATCAACCGTCAAAGTGGTCTACCTACTTCGCGCTAGCGAATTTTCGAAGATCGGTTGCGTAAATAGGTACAAATTCCAATTTTCTCTCTGTGGGCTTCGGTCCCCAGGCATAACACCTGCCTGGAGATCTCACTCTCATATAGATCATAGAACTCACTCTGGTTAGTATATTGAGCGACTCCTGCGACAGGAAGCGTGGGTAGGACGGCATCTCGTTGCAGATGGACCAGAACAGTTCATCCTCGTCGCAGCCGCTGAACGGGCTCTGGCCGATCAGCATCTCGTACAGCAGCACGCCGAACGACCACCAGTCGACCGTCTGGTTGTATTTTAGCCCTTTGATGATCTATAATGACATTAAACATAATAATTATCAACATGCCATTTTAGGTTCAATGACGTGCATAGTAAGTGGGAGTCGAAATCGCCCACAAAGAGTTCCGTACCGTATCAACCAAATAAAGATTCCTTTCATAAAAGTTCACATAAACGCGATGTACCTATACGGCGATGTATCGTTTAAAAACATTTTTCTTGCATGACGACCCCTTTTATGTTTTAACATTGTTTGATTATTACACGAACATATCGAAAATAACCGCTTGGTCCAATAGGTACATTTAAATTCATAATAATAAAAATTACAATTCAAAAACGGCATTTACCTCAGGAGCCATGTAATCGGGCGTGCCGCAGAATGTGTCTGCAGTCTTCTCCAAGTATATCTGCAACTTGCACATGCCGAAGTCAGCTATGCGCACGTGACCGTCGAAATCCAACAGGATATTGTCCAGTTTCAGATCCCTATCAAAAGAAATGTTCCGTTTAGACTTGAAGCACTTGAAATAGTAGAGCTGTGATTTGATTAGTTAAATAGTTACCTGTAAACAATTCCTCTTTTGTGCAGGAACTTTAGACCCGAAACGATCTCGGCTGCGTAAAACCGCGCCCGTGCTTCAGGGAAGCGTCCGCTCTGTTGTATGTGGAACATCAAGTCGCCTCCATTCAAATACTCCATCACGAAGAACAGGTGAGACTGAAACATATTAATATTTTTTGAAACGCTTGCGTTAATTGGCGCCCAACGTGGGCTTAATCTGGGTTTATTCATGACCATTTACAGTCCTAAAACTTTTCACAGCTTTGTGATTTATCATTTAAATAGCTGCTGATAAAAATCTTTCATTTCAGAAGAACTAAAGGCTAAATTTAAAAATGTACACAGCGATTTGTAAAGATTAATGTTACTTACGTCGGTCTGAAAGGTGGCGAACAAATGACAAAGATACGGATGATTTGTTCCCAGAGCAAGCACCTTTCTCTCGATTAGCGTGCACTCTACGTCATCATCTTCGAGTACAACGTCTTTCTTCAGACATTTCACAGCGTAGTAGTATTCAGTGTCTTTTAGCTCTGCTAATAATACCTGAAAGATTTTTTTGTTATTCTGATTATTAACATTCCCACTTGTAAGCCAGAGTGTCTTTTTTAGCCGCAAAGCTATTCTGTCGGCACATGAGATTCTAGCGTAACTTTTCATAATATTTTTCGTCTCTGAGTTAGCAATATCAAGAGAAGCAAGTAATACACGAACTAAGTAGGTATATTGCAAATTTCACTACGTCTATAATACCGCGTATATCTTCACTTCATTATGCCAGATTTATGACTTTAAAATACCTACACGTCAGTATTTTTTTATTTCGTCGGGGCCGTTGACATTCTTTAACTTTTTAAATAGGTACTATATAAATAGTCAATTTAACCATGTTTTCGGTTTGTTTCAAACAAAATGTGTTTTCAATAGACTTGCTGTTTTGAGTAATAAAAAATTTGGTAGAGTTAGCGGCTAATAAATGTTGCAGGAAGCGCGAGCGACAAACGTACGACACGGGGTTTTCGTTTTATAACTCGAATATATCATTGCTTTCTCTGTATTCTTGGCCCGTTCTCAAAGGCAATCGGGCCAAGCTGTGCTAAACCAGGAAGACTGGCTCGCGTAACAGACGCGCATACTCGATAATAACACAGTATATTTGTACCGAACGCAAGCATCGGCCACAACACTAAATGTCAACGTTGTAATCAACCTCTCAAAGTTTTCGTAGTCCCAAGCCCAGCCGCGCCTGTGCCTATAATTATTTGTAGAAAGCTCGGCCAGGATAATTCGTAACTGTCTTTCTACATATCACCACCGTAAGTCAGCACTTACGCGTGTCGTAAATGTAATTCAATTTAAATAATCTCTATTAAGCAGTGGAAAAGTTTTTACTTCTAGATAAAAAACTGAAACTTTATTTTTCTCTCGTCTGGTATTGGTGTCCCGTCCTAAATATTTCCACATAAACTCAGCAACATTTCATCAATTAATCTAATATGACGTTTGTGGGAGAGACGATGTAATTTGCGACTTTTGGCGATGGGATAGTTTGAGACGGGGCCGATGACACGTGTTTTGTGACGTGCAGTAGATGGCCAGTGATGTAGGAGCCGAGAATAGAACGTGTGGAAGTAGTAATACAAATAGGATGGCATGGCAGGCCAGGTGAACGGTGAACCAGCGCGATTTGCGCGCCCCGCTGCAAATGGCAAGGTGCCACGGGGCTTTCGGTGAGGTTACGGTCAGTGCATTATCAGTACCTGCAACATTACTATTTTGTAAAACAATCTAGCGTCGACACACGCTGTTGTTGTTTACAAAATATTTAGTTGTCAATGTTTTTGGCAATACAACGACCAAGTCACTCAAATGTCAATAGGCCGATGAGTAATCCTGATTGCTAAGTTCCTCATTCCGTCGTATTCAAGAAGTAGCTCAGTTAATATTGGCACCGCAAGATTTTCAGATCTTACTTAAGAAGTAGCCTTATTCAAGGACAGTGGCTTGCAGTTAGACGACACTAGTTACAAGTTAGACGACTGTAGGTACTTGAATAGTTAAAAATCCCACGTTCCTTTCATCGTCAGACCTGGAGGTTTTCAAATTGGCAAGACTAAATTGTCTTTTGCTTCTACGCGACAGCTACGTTAGTATTTGAATCCCTAATTTTATTGCCAACCGTTCATCAAAGCGTTTGAAGTTTCATTTGCGTCATTTCGATCACGGTCTTATTGACTGTCTAATCTTTTCATTTATCGCTTTCGCCTCATTTATATTCAAATGGTTAACTTTCGTCGTCAAAATCTCTCATTCATCAAGTAGGTAGGTACCCAAACATTAAAACTTCCTACAAAAACATAAGTGAACAAGTGCAACGAAGCGAATTTTTAATTATGAGTAAAAGTCTTTCCATTCCTCAATCAAACGACTTTATGAAAGATCAGCATACCTAGTCAGTGTATGAAAAAAAGGTAAGTTTTAAATTAGTATTTCTTTACCTACTAACGTATCACAAATACTAAGTATGTAAGTGTATGCGTATGACTGATTGGGTTTGTCATATTGCAAAGTCGCAAGTGGGTACTAATGTATTCCAGCGACCCAGTTTTACGGGACTATTCTGGTTGCGCGGGTAGGTAACAGGTATCTTCTCTATTTTCATTTCATTTCTTAACGGCTTGACACAGATTCCGTCACGACATGCTCAGTTTAACCGATTCTGACCGTAACGACGCGATGCGGTGTTAAGGTTGCAAATGTGGGTAGCAAATATTGGGCGTTAACCGAATCGGACTGCGTTACTGGAATGATCGTTACGCTGGGTTTCTCATTAGCTACGTCTTCGCGTGAGGGACAAAATATTCCATGACTTCGAAGAATTAATGAAAAAAATTTAAATTTAGCAAAAAAATAAGTTTTTTAAATGCAACTGTTGTCTTGAAGTAACGTTACTTATCTTAACCTCTATTTTTATCTTTTTTCTGAACTTAATCACTCATCGTAGCTATGTACTTAATTAACAGTCTAAAGTTACCATAAGGTATTTTCTACAGTTCTACACAGTATAACAGACTTTGGAATCATTGCATAGTTTTCTCTATTGTCATACGTTAGTTTTGAGACATATCTTTCAGCACCGCTACATTCATCCTCGATACTTCTCTTCCACCAACATCGCACCTATGTGTTCCGAAACGTCTTTTTTTTCTTGGCAGTATCTCTTGTTTTATTTCTCGTGTGTTTATTTTCGGATAGCGTGGACGCTACTACAAGCTTATGCTTTACGAATATTAACGAGTTTGATAACAAACAATTACGTAGTAATTACGGCTTTCTTTGTTTGTGATTAAAATAGAATTTAGCTGGCCTGTAAAACGATTTGACTCTTACCTATGTACAGATAAATTATATTAGGTTTCAAACGTTTTAAACTGATGCTAAAGACTAATCGTTTCGTGAATAAATATTCTTACGCCAATTCGCGTGATTGCCAAGTGAACTAAAAAGAGCTAATTTCAATTGAAAAATAAATTACTTGTAAGATATCTTTCTAAACTAAAGCAGTGGCTGTCAGAAATAAAATTGATTTGCGCTGATAGGTACATTGTGCCATTTTTATCTTCAGAGCAGTCACGTCGGTTGTCTGGCACACGACTCGACTCAACTCTTGGATGCATTTAGGTCAACGGGAGAAAACGAAGCTAATTGCGTGTCGTAGGCAGGTACCTGCTGAGTGCTTACAATTTAATGTTTTGAGAGCTGACTCAAATACATGTCCGGATTGGGTGTTGCTTATAAAAGCCGGACAGCTCATAGTCATAGTCATACCTATTCATTTATTTGCTCAAAAGCCATTTTCAATTAATACCATGTAAGGTATCAATAGACAATATGTATATAATTTAAGTACGGCAAACTTTTACCTTCTTAATGTTTACTAAGTTATAAACTATCGAACAAAAACTTAAAAAAAAAACATATTCCCTATTATGGACAATAGTAAGTTTTCCATTTGCAACGACCGGTCCTACATACATTAAACATCTTTAAACATGGTGAAATTAGCAACCGTCTGCGGAACTCCGTTTTGTACAAGTACTTTTCAAAACTAATATAAATTCGATACCTAATATGAAATGTTATTCCAGCCTACTTCAAAAGCTGTTTACATGATGTAAATCTTACTTTTCCGAAGCTGCCTTTTCCCAACACTTTGACAAAGTGGAAATCTTCGATGTTGTATTTTCTGAAGCGCGGTATGGACCGCGCAGGGGGCGTGAAGCGGCCTGTCTTGCGGAACAACTCGTACGCCGTCGATTGTTCTAGAAAAAAAAAGGAAATATTGTCACCACTTTCAGCCAGTACCTAATTATAGAATATCTAATCAGATGACGTATTAAAATCTGTTAAACATCCCCTTCACAATTCATACCCAATGCATAGGTATTAAAATGATATCAAAGTTTCATCAGTCTAAAACTGTCAGCTTAAGGTAGAAATGAGCAATTAAAATAGTTTATGATTTGCAATTTAAGTCCGTTGACTTCGAATTAAATGAGTTATTAGCGCAAGTGTGCTGGCGCGTTCATATGTGGGAGATTTATATCACTGTAAACATCCTTAATTTTCCTGACACCACACAGATCCTTATCAGTTTTATTAAGTACCCCTGTTGTGTTGTGTTATAATGCACCTTTTACAAACATTATCTTCGTTTAGATTAATGTGACATTGTAGGTTCATGTACCTATCTGTGTAGCGATAAAATAACGTCGACGTTTGTGGCATCACAAGATTTTTATCGTCTATTTGGTATTTTTAAACGTACGAGTATCTCTCTCTCACTTTTACTGTGTAATAGGCGTTTTGTGTCTGAATTTAAAGAAATATCGTTCTGTTGTTCCCTGCCTACGCACTTAGCGTTATCGTTACGTGACACGTCAACTAATTTCAGCTCACCTAGTGCTACCGCGATTGCGTCGACAACTATTATTGTCTTAACATTCTAAAATGAGTTTAGTTGTAAGATAAGTTTTTGTTAAAAAATCCTTTTTTAAGACCAGATTTTTTTCCGACTTTACTTGATTGTTATCTGTCTTACGTAATTTAATTGGACCATCCGTTGATCTGGATCATGCGGAGACGGTCTTCGCAAGATTCGACCCAGACAAACTTATCACAATGAAATAAAAAGCTTGCAAGAACACGGACTTTTCTTACAATTATTGTGAATACTTAACTATTTTTTAACCGACTTCAAAAAAAGGAGGAGGTTCTCAATTCGACCTAATTTTTTTTATTTTTAACCGACTTCAAAAACAGGAGGAGGTTCTCAATTCGACCAAATTTTTTTTTTGTGTGTATGTTACTCGATATCTTGGAGACCCGTGGACCGATTTTCAATATTTTTTTTAATCGAAATGGTATAACTCGAAATTGGTCCCATTGGCACGAAACCAGGATCTGATGATGGAATCTTGGAGAAATCGAGGGAACTCTTCAAATTTTATATGGAGATGTACGGCGTTTTCGGTAATTTGTTGACGAAGTCAAGATTTTACATTCAGTAAACAGAATACTTTCAAAATATTGCTAATTTGAAGTCGGTTTTTTTTTGTTTAAAATTATCTCAGCTCAGAAAGGCCGATCTCGACTTAGGGCTTAAAAAGGGACTTGGGAGTGAAGAGATCCCACGGAGCCTCCGAAGACGACACTGGAGTGGTTTTAGTGGGTATGTTCCCCCTCCTCTTCACTCGGGGAGAGGACGGGGAAAAAGAGTCCCACTACTCCCACTTAACTCTCGGGCCTCCTCCAGGCTTGGAAGTGTCGTAATGTATGTCCGTTCCATGAGCAAAAAAAAGAAAAGGGGTTTCTATTCAAAATACTTTGGCCTAAGAGTTGTGCTCGGAGCCGACCAATCAACAACGCGCTGTCGCACACCAAGCGACCAATCACCAATCGCGATTAGTCGCTCTGCGTGCTTTAACCTCTCGTATGCTACGGAGCAGATCTCTTTTTTTTATTTTTATTTTAATCACCATGATTTGTAGATATTGAAACAGAAGAGGCTCGAATGCAGTATATTTTTCCTTTCCCGCATACGAGGGGTTAAGTTTTTAGTTTCATTTTTAATCTTGATTTACTTTAACGTTACTATCTAACTTGTAGTGTAGAGTACATTATAGTTGTTCGATAAGCTTTATTATTATGTTGTAGAGATTTGATAATTATTCCTACCTACCTACTTAGAGTTATCTCATTATAACGATTATGACATAATTTGCGAACAGCGAGTAACAAATTAATTCCTTCACCTCGACGGAGATCGCGGCCGCCGCTAAAAATATTAGCTGAGAAGAGACAGAGCAATATCAAGGTCGTCTCGGTTAATTTCGGGGCTTGCAGACGCATACGACTTCCTTATACAGTTGTTATTCAACTTTGATCTAAAATATTGATAATACTCAAAGAACTTCGCATTTTAGATGTGACTTGTACTTACTTCCTCAATTTCACATAAACGAATTTACTACTTCAAATCTTAAGGTAATTTTTCTATAGCTGTGTTTTTTTCTGCTTATCCGAAATTTAATAAACCCAATAGCAGAATAATATTATAAGTCGAAAGTTGTAGATACCTACTGTATGTTACGAGTATGGCAAATGCTTTACAGTTTTATGTTTATTCTAACATCATAAAATGTTAAAGTCTATATTTATAGCGTAAACAAATTACTTACAATATTGACAATAAAATAAATGAGAAATGCTAGTGAATATTTCTAGCAACAATTTTTGAAGGATGTGCGGAAGTCTTGAGTTGTTTATAAAACTTGTCACTGAGCTTTTTCAAGAAAGATTTGATAAATATTAATAAGTACGTTAATTAAATGAGAAGCAAGTTCCGGCTCTGTGTGCAAAATAAATAAATAGTTCGGGTTGTACGTGGTTTTTAGTTTTGTTGCTGATTTACTATTTCAAATCGCTTAAATGACCGATAAGTTTTTACAACCGCATTTGTATATCTGTAAACATACCTACAGACGTGCTTTGTATTGAGTTTTCAACACGTTTTTATACGTCGAGTGACCAGGCTGGACCTGCAAATAAAATGACCCATCTATTCGTCTCACCGTGGCATTTACGAGTATAAAATATCGACTTCGATAGCCGTTTCAATATATTTTGGATCGCGATTTGATGTTGCCCGATCCCAGGGATCATTAATATTATTAAGACGTATTTATACATCAGATGCACGGGATGCACTAGTATATGGCCGTTGTTTTGACCGTTTTGAGCGTTTAATCGGTCGTTGGTCTTGGCTAAGAATCGTCAAACGTAACCTACGGTTTGTGATTAAGTAAAATTGTATTATTGTCCTTTTATGGTGTCGGGATTAAAATAACACCTCACTATTATGTCCGTGGATGTTGTTAGAGGCGACAAAAGATATAGGTTAAAGTATAGTTTAGGTGACAGCTACCTGTCACTATTATACATCTTACGTCTAGGTCTAAACCTAATATTATCCTAAAAATGTCTACGAAATTAGAAATAGACATGGTTTCATGTGCTTTACCTATTCGTGGAATGGGTTATACACAAACGTTAGATATTTTACGTCCGCAGTAGAGACCTTTCCTGCCCTGTAGGAGAGGTCTCTCCTATGCTCATAAAATTATTGCCTTAGATAGCCCAATTTTATGATTGTTTGAACTGGCTAGTAGCTGGGGAGGCGTACCTAATAAATACATTAGATCATTACTACTAGGCTTATCCTTACTAATCCTTACTATCCTTACTAATATTATAAATCGGAAAGTGAGTTTGTTTGTTTGTTTGTTTGTTTGTTTGTTTGTTTCTTCCGCTTTCACGCCGTATAGGTCAGTTAACTAAAGCTGGCACGTTCACAGTACTCACACTTGTGCAATTTCGCTAAACAGTATGTTTAAAATTAATAATTTTGATCAAATCGGGCAGACTTTTCATGATACGTATGCAGTGCAAAGTCACGCCGCGAGCTAGTTCATAGATACTACACAAACGTAATGCGTACGTCTGTTTTACGTGCCAGCTTTAGTTAACTGACCTATAACTACTGAACCGATTGCTTTGAAATTTTGCAGACGTAAAGATAGAAGTCCGGATTAAATAATAGGGTAATTTTTATCCCGGAAAAAATCGATGTTCCCGAGGGAATGTTCGCTTTATACCGCAATGTAACCGAATTCCACGCGGGCGAACCCGCAGGCGGAAAGCTAGTTAGTTATAAACCCTTAACTTTTGCCATGTCCACAGAAGAGACGCGAGCTTAATTTTGTGTATGACTCGAATACAAATGACGTTTACGTAGGTGTGTATGTATTATTAGCGTTCGCAGTCGCATAATTGTCTTCTTGTTTGGATTGTGAACAGGAATATATGCGTGGATGCAGAAATTTTATAAGATAGGTACAAGTAACCTTCAAGTTAGTAGTTTCGCTTTTGAAATAATCCGTGTCATCGTGACAGAATATCTCAAAACTTTGAAACAATCTGCAGAATAATCATCAAACGTTCGCAATTTCTTTGTTAAAAGGCGGGTTGAGCAAGATGAAGCTTCATAAAAACTTGTTTTCATATTTATGGTTCTACGCAACTAAAAATTACGCAACGGTCTGCCACGCAAAGATTGTTTTGATTTTCATTTTACAGTAAGATAAAGTGAGTTCCAATTGTGTTGGATTACGTAATATTGCTCGAGCCTGGAACGCGGAACCCGCAAGTGGGACGATCGCAACACAAGTGCTCGGTGTCAGGCGAAATGGGACGACGTATTCACACATTACGTGCCCGTATGTTAAGTCTCATAAACTTTGATGAGTTAAGGGAAGTGAGAAGTTCTGGACTAGATTATGCAATTTAATTTTAAGTTAGGTTACGTACTTTTCAAAATAGTGTTACTCGTACAATCGTACCCAGTGCGTAGGATATTTACAACTGCTAGTAGGTATGTCCAAACAAATTATGTAGATTTTTCAGGTTTGGGATGGAGAATTCATTTTGTGATTTAGTTATTATTATTACATCTCTCGTATTTCTTTGTTCTGTTTTTTAAGAATTAATAAAGTAGTTTTAATGTTTGCCGCAAATAACTAATTATTAGGTGCTTTAGTATTCGCAACAAACGCAGTAGTTGGCTAGCAGTTTAATCTCTTATGCATATAGTCCGGGAGGCAGAGGCTATTTTGAAAAGTGTTTTTATACCGATCGTAACTTCACATACTAGTAAAGAAGCTGTCCCTAATAAGGAAAGTGAAGGTCAGCTGACGCACCTGCGGGGGGGCTAGCTGTGAGACCCCAAGGAACACGTCAAAAATAAAAAAAACTAAAGTCATTTTATACCGCACGAAATTTTTTTCATATGTAATTGGCAATTATTAGAATTAAAAAAAAATAGTCAGCTGCACGGCAGAGGGTGGATTATACGTCAGCTGAGCGTGCCTAAAAAAATAAATGAATCTAAAGTTATTTTATACCGCATGAATTTTTTTCCATGTGTAATTGACATTGAACAGAATTAAAATAAAATAGTCAGCTGCACGGCAGAAGGGGAATTATGCGTCAGCTGAGCGTGCGAACTTGTAAAAAAAAATAAAAAAATAAAGTTATTTTATGCCGCCTGAAATTTATAATATGTGTAATTGACAGTGATAAGAATTAAAAACAAATAGTCAGCTGCACGGCAGAGGGGGGATTATGCGTCAGCTGAGCGTGTGAACTTACAAAAAACGCTCGCACGCTCAGCTGACGCATAATCCACCCTCTGCCGTGCAGCTGACTGTTTTTTTTTAATTCTAATAATTGCCAATTACACGTGAAAAAAATTTCGTGCGGCATAAAATGACTTTATTTTTTTTTATTTTTGACGTGTTCCGCAGCTTCCCACTCTCGCATCCACCGCTACCTGACCAGCTGACGATCGATTTCGTCATGAGCCACATGCATTCTTTTTGCTATATTAACATCAGCCGGCATAAAATGACTTGTTTAGAAAGCCTCTGCCTCCCGGACTAATAGAGTTGTGGGTCCGATCCGAATCCCAAGCTCGGCCCTCTGAATTTTCCGGGATTTATATTCGAAATCGAATTTGATAAGTATTTACCATGAGTTTATTTGCCGAAGTTCAATTTGTGTCTTCTATTACCTACTTTACAATAAACAAGGCACTTACCAATTGGAACTATAATGTATTAGTAGATATTTTTTCAAATACTGCCCTGGTCCAATTTTGCTGGCAGGTTAATCGGTTCCCAGCGGGAGATATGAACGGTACGTGCTGGTGATTTATCTTGTGGATTAATAACGTTTTCCAATAAATCAAGAAGCTTTTTAAGTCCAGCTCATGAAACAGCTGTTTGTAGGTATGTAACTGAGTACGTAACGTAGGTATTTGTAATTTCTATTTACGGCGTTTTTATGTACTTTAATAGGTATGTATGTAGTAAGTAGGTAGTTTTGCCAATGTCTTTATGTTGTTTTAAGGAGCGTAAAGTGTTGTAATACTAATACTAACATAATGTTTGTAGTTTTGGAGTGTAACAAATAGGTACAGTTAATAAACCATAATTTGACAAGAAGCTTAAATTACATTGTTGAGTATATTGATCAGCGTATCTACAGAATTAACAGGAAATCCAAAAAAACTAGAATTTTCTTGAAATAAGTTCTATTCATTTACTTAGTATCTATAAAAAGTCATCGAAATGATAATGATAGAGCTAGTCGTACGAGTATGATGGATAGCGAAGATTTTTCGCTTGAGTTCTACGAAACCACAACGCAATGGATACCTAGTTGATAAAATTTTGAATACTAGCGAAATAAGTTTTAATCGCGGTTCATAGAGTGTTTATTTAAACTATTACATGCGCTGCCGTCGTATTCCCACTGTTATTGAGAAACCCCATTGTGTTCCAGATTTTATCAAAAGATTCCTACAGTTCTGATTGAATTTACCTTATTGGATTAACCTTTAAATGACTTAATACCTATATGATATGGATGATCTACATAAAGTTAGTGCTGGCAGAGAGCAAAATGATTATCACGAAAGTAAAACTACTGCAAAAGCAACAAACACCACATGAAAATACGCTTAGATAGTCTTTACATGGAATCACACACCAGGAAATTGTTAGTTAATGAAAGTAGTAGATTTTATATTCGATATTGATAATTTTCTCACCAAGCTGTTGTTCATGGAAGTTGGGAGTGTTGCCGAGCGCGGGCGCGGCGCCCGCGGACGGCCCGGCGGTCTCGCCACCTGAGAGCGAACGCTATTAGATAGAATAGAACGGACTTTGTTTCGGTAAATTAACTTGCATACGTCTTCGCATGACACAACATCGTCAAATTCATCAGCGGTGTAACGGTAGATTCTTATTGACTTCATTGAATTAATAAAAATAAAAAAAATCATCTGATTGTTTTTGAGAACATAGGTACTTAACCTCAACATAATTATACCTACTAGATACTAGATTGCTGGTCGTTTTCGGATCTAACTAAAAAAATATTTTATCACAGAGGGTACAAATAATAAAAGCTGAAGGTTTTCAATACTAGTTCAATGAAAGTTAAAAAAAAAAAAAAACAAATTTCTAAGTAACAATCAGTCATTTTGCACTAAGTATGAACCATGTTCTATGCTTTCTTTTTTGTTAAAGTTATTTTGCTTGAGTGAATTCGTCATATTTCTAACGTTAGTCAGTTAATTATATCTACATATTCAAATAAATCCTATGTATTTCTATTAATTACTAGCGGACCCGGCGAACTTTGTTCCGCCTGAGACAATGAATGAGCAGACTTTTGATTTAAAAGTACCGGGATAGCATGAGTTACACACAGTCGCACAAACACGACTTTCTTTTATGTATAAATTAGTATCTTATGTCTTTTCCCTGGAGGTTTGAAGCCTATTGAAGCTACCTCCCCACTACATTTCAGCCAAATCTGTTCAGCCGTTCTCGAGTTATGAATAGTATAATTTTATAGGTATACATAATATGTATAGAAAAGCAATATGTCAGCATTAACTCAAGAACGGCTAAACCGATTTAAATTATTTCGGATTAGTTTGAATGGTCACAATCGTGGTTAACAGAATAAGTATTGAAAAAGTTATAAAAACCTTTGATTTGAAATGCTGACATATTGTTTTTAGGGTTCCGTACCCAAGGGATAAAAACGGGACCCTGTTACTGAGACTTCGTTGTCTGTCTGTCTGTCCGTCTGTCACCAGGCTGTATCTCGCGAACCGTGACAGCTAGAGAGTTGAAATTTTCAATATACGCACTTAAATTGACTACGACAGTTTCATGTATGTTTTTAATTTGATTAAGTAAACTTATTAATTTCTCGTTGTTCCTTTGTTTTAAAATACTATGTTACTTAGGCAGAGTTCTTATTTTTTAGCTATTCTTTCGATTGGCATCATAAAAGTAGAATGTTTTTTTTTGACATTTAAGTCGGTTCGATTCCCAGACGAAGCAAGTCATTTTTAGAAAATCTATCGATACGGAATTACTGAATTTTAAAAATAAGACAAAGTCCTCTTTGAGCATAACACCCTATCTACGATATTTAAGGTACTTCCCCTTCATGTCCCATAACTTTCGAACACCCTGTGTAATTTTTAGAAAATCTATCAATGCAGAATTACTAACTTGTAAAAATAAGATAAAGCCTTCTTGAGCAAAATACCCTATCTACGATATTTAAGGTACTTCCCCTTCATGTCCCATAACTTTGGAACACCCTGTGTAATTTTTAGAAAATCTATCAATGCAGAATTACTAACTTTTAAAAATAAGATAAAGTCTTCTTTGAGCAAAATACGCTATCTACGTTATTTAAGGTACTTCCCCTTCATGTCCCATAACTTTGGGACACCCTGTATAGATTTGAGGAACTGATATATGTATGTACGAATGTAGGTACGTACCTATTGCGCTTAACTAATTTTAACACATTTACATTTATTTTAGCACAGGGGTTGTGGTACTGAATGGACGTGTCCTGCCCATGCGCTGGACAAGTACCGCGTATTATATTTTTATGCAATAGCACACTGTGTGTATAAAAGTACAAAACAGATAGGAATGTAGAAGAAAAAACGTTTTTAGTCGTAATTAATAAGGGTATGAAAGGGCATTTTAAAACATGAAACTATTGTGAGTTGAGTTGAGCGCGTATACCAGAGCTACTGTGCTCCTAGATAAATAAATTTATGTCTAAAAGACCTAGATAATGATAGAGTATTTTAAAGAATTACTAACTAGTCTGAAACATGTCGGGCTAACCAAGACTTACAAATATAGGTACTTATAACAAAAACTCTGGCAACTTTGCCTTTTGGCTGCAACTTTAACTTATTGCATCTCCGAATTCAGTGGAAAATACAGTAGTCTAACTCCAGTGGTTATATGTTTTATAATTTATATGTTTCAAAAATAAAGTTTTCTTGACTTACTTTGTTACATAACTAGGTCTAATTTAGTCTCTATCGTTCAGCACTGCGTGAAATAATTATAGTGGGGGAAATTTAAAGCCGTAAGTCTGTCAAAAACAAACAGGGATACCATAAAATCTACCAAAAATTACTTCGAAAAAATCAACAGACATCGAAGCAATGCCAAACTATATGTTGTCGGAATCGGGAATAAAAATACGTGCAGTGACGTTTGAAGTCCAGCCAAAATAATCGACGATAGTGTTCGACGATCGGTTACTCATGATCACGAGGAGCTACGACCTGGCATCGCTCTTCATCTAATTCGTAATGGCGGCTGAATCAATCATGCATTCTTTCTTACCTAATAAAATATGCACATCCGTATCGAACTAAGCGATCGTTTAGAGGCTACCCACGTGGGCATACACATTAAGGAAATTGGCGCAGGAGACAAAATATCTTTAAATATCCCATTATCTTGATTTAACATAATAATTTGCAATTTTTATTTTTGATACTAACTTAGTCACTTACAAAGCAGCCATTATTGAATATGACACTAGTAGGTATTTTGTGGATGTAGGTACTTTAATAATTCAATGAAGTCTTATTGTGTTTATTTCGTTAAGACGTGTGTCTCTTTAGGTTAATTTCAGTGGCAATTGGTGCTATTAATTCTGTACAGGTGAGCGCGGAGTGATTGGCTGCCGTCCAGGCAGGAGCAACCGCATCGTCGCCCACGCACCAATGTTCTCGACAAATAAACAAATACGCATAAAGCGCCTACCCACTTGCCATTATAATGTTCATTTGCTTTACAATAAATCTTAAAACCAAAGTTAACTTGGTAACTCTATAAAGAGGAGTAGCTTATTTATAGCTTTTATTTTTGTTCTATGCAATCTAAATTATCATAAATAAGTACGTATTATTCAGGAATTCCAAAGTATGTCGCAGAGAGTACAATATTCCAATATCACTGACGGATTTGTACTGGCATTTATTTATGTTTTTTTGCAATCTTTTGATGTCTTATAACTAATAATATCCATTACGTTACAAATGATTTAGGTGCGGTCGTAAAACTTACATCTATATCTCAGAAAAGGTGTATGACGTATTAGTGACGCTCGCGCTGGTATTATTCTATATCCAGGAAACGACACCTCAATACCACCGCTGCGGATTCTTTTATATTAATTTCGAATAATTTTACCCACCTTTTTTAGATGTACTTCGAGACGATAACGCTTCTACTAAGAGCCGCTGGTTCACCCCACACAGGTTCGCTGTCAACTTTTCACACTTTCGATGGCAGTTAACATCGCAGTCTAAAACAAAATTAACCGTACGTCGCGCCGCTGATGGACTTGCAAAAACTTCTATCTTAGGATAAGGCTAAGCCGTGCAAAAGCAACCGTGCATTGGTAGAGAAGATCTACATGTTAGAAGGTTAGTGGGTTCGGTGTCACGAAGTCATACAGAATGTGATTTCCCTAGTTGATTTACGATGCGAATAGGAAAAAGTTGTTACCTTTTTTGATGTGGAGGAAACCTGCCGGTGATGTAGGTGCTGAAGAGTCAAATCCAGAATCATTCGACCCCGTTGAAGTCCTGCCGTCCGTATTATTTTCACATTCGAAAAACTCTGCTGATCCTTCACTGGCGTCCGATTCGTCCGCGTCTTCTTCGTCTGACGAATCTTCTTCGGAAGAAGAAGACTCAGATGAGCTTGATGAATGAATAACTTGAGGACTTTTCTTTTGAAGGGGACGTGGCGTGGCTATGAGTGGCCGTACGGCTAACTCTTCTTTAACTGGTTTTTTAGAGACAACTGGTGGCACAATCTCTTTAACAGATTGTTTCAGTTCCTCTTTTTCTTCTTTCATAGATTTATTTTCAGCCTTGATACTCTCTCTTGTCTTTTGTTCTTCAATTATAACTGCAGTGTCGTCTTTTGGAATGTTTACAGATTCTATAACTATAGGTATTTCAGGAACAATCACCGCTAGTTTTTGTTCAGAAGTAAGGTTATCCTGTTTGTCTGGTAAGTTTTCAACTACTTCTGCTTTTTCTTGTTTGATTTCCAATGTACCTTTTTCTTCTGTCTTTTTGCTTGATTTATGACTCAATTTAGCAGTAATTTTGTTTTCATCTGGTTTGGATTCAGTAGATGATTCTTTTACCACATAACTTTGAATTTCCTTAGTTTCTAGCGGAGACTCTGCAGGTAAATCTTTGATTAAAGAACTTTCAACTTTCTTAACGTCTGGCTGAGATTCACACGATATTTCTTTTTTCTGAGATACTGACTGTAGCGTTTTAGGTTCTCTTTGATCGAGGGAGATATCTTTTTTACCATGTATTGGACAAATTTTTTCAGGTACTTTTTCAAGTTTGGGTTTTGGGCTTTGTCGTTTATTGGAGTTAACGGCATCGCTTGCATTAGTGTCTTTGGCAGATACAGTTACGACATCGCTTTTGTTAATGCCCTTACTACTTTTTGGGCTAGTTGTACTTTTTACTTCTGTTTTATTTTTATGTTTAGGAGGCTCAGAGGTATCACTCGCTGTATCTTTGCCTCTATCGTTATTTTTTGTTGGTACTGGTACTGTATATATATATTTAGATTCTGTCGATGTATTGTCTGCAATCATTTTATTTTTTTTGTCTTCGACTTTGGGTTTCGCTGCAGCTGTTTCTAGTTTGGTAATTTTGTCAGGTGTTTCAAATTTATGAGTTTGGTTATCTGGTTTTACTGCAGTAATTGCCTCAACTTTTTCTATTTTAGGAATATTATCTTTATTTAAAGTTGACACTTCCGGTGTTTTGTCTGTCAGTACAAGCCCGCTTTCTTTAGGTATAGAAGGTGTCTTACTGCTTGTCTTTTCGGTTTGACTTTTACAGCCAGGCAGTTCTGTTGCCGTTTCTGTCAACTGTTCTGTTATCATTGGGGACTGTGAAGTAGCTTTGACATCATCTGCCACAACAGGCATATTTAACTCCAACTGACCACTGGGTTCAATTTGAGTTTCTGCTGGATTATTTTTTACATTAACTACTACATCGTTTTGTTCTTCAGGTAAAATTGAGTCTGATTTCATTTTTGAATCTTCAATAATATCGAAGTCTGTTGGAGCAACAATTTTTTGAACCTTATTTTCACTAAACAATAAGTTATCTTCTGTCTTGTTATCAATATTTGCCACAGTTACGTTTTCTTTTGCTTCTTCAAATACATCTTCATTTGCGCTGGATCCTTCATCATCTGGAAACCAATAAAGAGCTCTTCTACGTTGCTCCTTCGAATCTTCAATAAATTGTTTCCTTTTCATTAGATATACTGTCTCACGTTTTCCAATTTTATCCCAAAAGTTACCGTCGTCCGGTTCAGGAGAAGGAACATTATTGTCAAGTTCAGGTTTTTTTCTTATGGATCGCATTTTACTTTTTCTAAGTGCATTGGTGATTGTTTTATTTGTTTGATTTATGGACTTTGGACATTCGTCGAAGTTTTCATCTACAGTACAACTATACGAAATCTCTTTTTTTAACAGACGTGGTTTTTCTTCGACTGTTACTTCCTCAATTTTGAATTTTAATGGACTAGCTGGCTGGGAAACGTCTACGCTTGAAGTTATTTTAGTTTTTAACTTTGGTTTCGATTTAGTTTCTTCATTCTTTATAGATAATCTATGTTCTTGAATCGCAGGTAAAGCTGAACACATTGCTTCTCGTGGAATTTCTGTGATGGAATCTAATCTACCACCAGATGAAGACCGTTTTAAGCTGCGCCTTTTCGCCGATTGCTTGGGCTCTTTGAGATCCTTAGATCCCCTTAAGCGATCATGAAGGGAATTGTCTGATCTTGTTGTTTTTAATGGATTTTTGTATTCATTTGTTTTTTTACTTGTTGATTCATCCGACACACCGACTTTAGTTAAATCTAAAGTAGCGGTACTCAAATTCTCACTTCTTATTAACGAGTCCAGTAAATTTGCTTGTTCTGCTAATATCTCCATAGAACAACGCCGATCAGGTGATTTACTGGTGCTGGCTGGAGATGGCAGTGGTTCGCTTAGGCTCACCGCCGCTTGTTGTTTATTACGAGATTCGCTAGCAATATTTTCACTATCACTGTCATTGTTATCTTTTACAATAAATTTTTCCATCAATTTAGCTCCAAGACTTTTCTTTTCTTTTTTATCAACATATATTAGGTCTTGCGAGAGTTTTTCTCTCCATCCTTTTGATTCCGTGGTATTTGTATTGTCAACGTTACTTTCAATGTTTGTTTCGACATTTTCAGATGCGTTCTCCGACTTACGAGGCGAATCTCTTTCTTTCCTTTTTATAGTATGAAGCCTGACGACAGTTCGACCTCGCCTTATTGTACTTCTTTGTACTCCCGGCGACGAGTCAATTCCGGTTTCAGGTTTCCCATCTATGCGGGGCATAAATGGACCAGTTTCATTATCAGCACTGAGTTCTTCAGCTGGTGCCTGTGCGGGTGGTGGAGGTGGCGGGCTCTCAGCTTTTGGCCGGTATTTATTTTTTGATACATCAATGTCCGCCGTGTTGATATTTATTGGGCGCGGAGTATAGCTAGCTGATTTAAAACTTCGCCTAGAAATAGGTATCCTGCGAGGACTACTTATTCTTACGGGACTCGACGTGACCCGCTCCGATATGGTGCTTAGCATGGGCGAGTAGTTCCTGCCGCTGCTGCTCATCCATCTTGAGCTGACCGGCGCCCGCGAGTACCCTCCGAGGGACGAGTGGTTGTTATAACTGGAACCGGGGTTGAGATACGAGGCACTGTACGACGTCCCTAAAGGTGTTTTGGAACTGTAACTGTATGGTGCACTGTACGAAGACGATCCACTATAGTACATGTTGGATATGTGGTCGGAGTAAAGCGGCATGTTGTGTCGCGACGCGGGCGCTGCGTGTGGCGGCGCGCGGGCTCGCTCGCGAGGACTGGCGCGGCGGGCAGCGTGCGCGCGCGCCGCCCCCCGCCCTCGCGCGGCCAGCAGGTGATTGATTGATGATTATCAAGGGGACAATTATAGCTCAAGTGATTTTTCCCCATAATGTCGGAAGGAAGTTTGATATGTAATCGCGGACGAATGATCTATTATTAAATTGTGTCGTTGATAGCGATCCCATTGACCGTGGTGTATTTTTAAACATTATCCGTCAGTACAGTTAACGCTGTTATCTTCGTTTATTTTAATGTTAAGGGTTTTTACTAAATGGCTTTTTGCCATAAGTTTCAAGTCTAGACACCAGTAAATAATATTTTTGCTTTTTAAAACAATTTCGATGTAAAGTGTCAAAACTGTTTCGTTAACAAAAATACATTGCTTTGCTGTAAATAAAGAGACACTGTAAAAGTGTAAGCTGGGCAGATTCAAAAAATTGTTTCTGTTAAATCAGTTACTAAATATTTATTGAAAAACTTGCGTTAAATTTGAAATATGACAGGTGCCATAAATTGTCTCAAATTACAGAAAAAACTGTTGTAGTGAGTGTGATGTGATAGTGATAGATCCCTTGTTACACAAATCAATACCTATTTACTAGTTTTCTTATCACATTACTATTTAGCTGAATGTTTATTTTTATTCCCATAGGCGTATTTGTTTGTATCGACAGAAATAATTAGAGCAAGTAGTTATGCGTAAGTGGCAAAAACCGTTGTAGTGTTTTACTTGTACTTTTTAAGGTTCCAATCCAAACTAAACTGGTATCTAGGTAAAAAGGAAATCTTATGGCGTGAGTAAAGTCTGTTCGATTATCTTTCCGTCACAGTAGATTGTTTCAGAAACTAAATGTTTTACTTGAAAATTGGCATACTTACCTAGTTTTAGGTATAATACTTACCTACAGTTTTAAGAATAAAAAAAAATAACTAATCGTTAGTAGGTACAGTCACGAACCGGGATTATAATAATAAAAAAAAGTTACAAACATAGGTAAATGGCTCAACAATACCTGTTCCCTGGGGGAGCTTAAAAAATCTTAACTTGAAATTGTCGATCAAGATTTCATTTTTTGGTTTTCCGCCATTTTGAAAAAGGGAAAAAATAGTTATTTGACAATATGTAATGATACCTAATAGTGATAATAATTTAAAAACAATTGTCATGTCCTAAATTTTCGACTTTTTCGATCGATATCTCGATAACGATTTATGTTACGCAAAAAGTATGAAGACAAGTATCCTATAAAAATCTTCGCATCTCATCGGATAGCCGAGTTATAGTAAAAATAAAAAATATATTCTTTTCCCTTTTTTCAGAATGGCGAAAAACCCACATAGGAAATTTTGGTCAGCAATTTCAAGTTAAGCTTGTTTAGGCTCCCCCCACGTCATTTCATATCAAAAATTTTGCTTTCTCGGTTCATTTGCATTTCTAAGCCATTTTTCCCGAATTAATGACTGGATTATTTATTATCTAATCTAACTTATGCACGCGGTTCCGACTCGCTCTTAGGGCCGATATAATCAAAACAATTATAAAGTTTAGTCTTGGATGAAATTTTACTTGCGAGTAAAAAGTGGCTTACCTATTCCAAGACCTAATTTTATTCTTGTTTGGTTAGGTACTCAGTGCTTAATATTGATGCGACTGATATATTGAACACATTGTTTTACTTTTCCACTTTTCGTTATTAGGTACTATCCATTGTGCATTCGACGTACCTACCTAATTAAGTACTAATACCTACATTTCAGCACTATTTATGTAGACAATCGATGTCAGAAACCGAAAAAAAGTGGCTTAGTTTAGATTAGCATCACAACCTTATAATGGAAAATTCTAATTCTAAGTTTTCATGATTCACTTAACGTTCTAAGCTTTTATAGAGACCTCGATAACGTATGTGATATTAATGCATATAATACTTAGATAGACTTACGCCCCCATGTTGGATCATGTCCCGTGTCAAGTAGAGGCACGTGACGCTCTTCCAATCAATACAATGGCATTATTTCATTATTACACACTGGCAAAATTAGATAAGGGCTAATGAAACTGCACTGAAGGCCATCATTTTCTTTGATACTTCCAAGCGCTTATTCCTCCAAAATACGCCAAATTGATATGCGTACATCACCATGTCACCATATATTAGACCTGGTGATAAATTGTTCCATCTGGAACATCTAAACAGGTGCATAAATAAATGAGCAGCGGCTGTAATTAAGTATTATTCTGCCAAAGTCTTGCATCATACTTCTTGTCTTCCGTAATCTAAATACGGGCAACCACTAAACGCTTTGATCCGTTCTCGTTTAAACTTGAATCCTGATTTTTTCTTATTTTCTTTTTCCAATCAGATAACACCATGTCCTTCAACTTCTGAGTAAAGATTTGAAAAGGCATTATCCCACCACTCCCGGTCCTGTGCCAGCGTCATCCGCGCCACGGCACCTTTATTCAGATATCCGCCAGATGTCGTTGAACTAACGGTGCGATGGTTTTGCCTTGCTTTTTTACTGTCCTTGAATTATTTGAATTACGATTATGTAGATTAGGGCTAAATATTTTATACAATAGAAATACTCTGGTCTTTAGTTCGCATCGAGTTTAAGTAAATTTAGTACTAAGGTCCAATACATATTTGCAATGTGTCTTTAAGGTATGATTTCAAACTCGACCGCAAGAAGCAGCAGAGGACGTGACGTTGACGACTACAGTAGTATCTAATGCTCTCATATGAACAAATATTGATCATGCGACGGTCGTTGTGCGATTGAGATTGAAAACATACATAAAACTACCGTGAGACTCAATCATAGTGAAAGAATCGGATCTACTCACGTTTTTTACTTCGAGATTTGCGCAACATGTTGTGCGCACTCTGTCCGCGTTTATCTGCTGCCGTGGCGCGTAGCTCACGGATTGACCCGAAACATGTTGAGCTAATCTCGACATAAAAAACGCGAGTAGATCCGGTTATTTCACTATTAAAATCATACCTTTTACTAGACGGCAACGGGGGTTTTAAAATATCTACCTACCTATGGGGTGCCAGGATCCCGCCCATCCCCGATTGTGTATTCGTGACGTTTGCATTTTCCCATACATTTTCTATGTAAGTAATGCTATTTCTAAATCATCTTCTGTCGTTCTGTCCACGTTCTAAACATGTTGCTAATGCAATGAGCTTTCCTCGCACAAGTGTCAAATGTCACCTACTCGTACATCTGGCAAAATAAGATATTTGAAACTTACTATTAGTACCTAATGTTATGAAATTGAAGTTGTTGTAGTAGCTAATGTTCGATGTGAGTCGAGTTAATCTATTAGTTTACTTACTTTACTCGGCGGCAAAATTATCCGCTCACTTTATTAAAAATTAATATTATGAAGGCGTTATTAATTAAACTACACTTTTCATAGTAATAAAATAACAATGGACGGATAACTTCGCCGCGAAGTGTCTAACAATTAGGTCGCATGCCATAAATTGATTAACACTCGTCTGAAAACGTATAACAACACAAATGAATGATGTAAAAAGATGCCGAGTGAAACATAGAAGAAATTTTTTATTTTGTGATTTCATCCACACGAAACTACGACCAGCACTACAGCAGCTTGCAGCTTACTATACATTATATGCTTAGGTACTTAAACAATGTAAACAATTTTGACATGTCTTTTTATTGAAATTTATGCGCGTTAAAATCTAAATCCTTTACAATTTAGTTAAGTGTGAAAAATCCAGATAACTTCATAATTAAATTGTATAGTGTGATTTATATTTTTGATGTTTATATCAATAAAAATACATTTTAGGATTGTTTACATTTTTTTAAGTAAAGTACCAAAACAGATAAGTTATAGCAGATAATTGTTAAGGATTTACGATTAAGATTACAGATGTTGGTGGTGCAATCAGCCGGCTTAGTCCAATTGCGTTCGGGATAGACTACCTGACATTTTTTGACTATTCTAATTAGATAGCGACAGGTGTAAGCCTATCGCGAATGCCGCTTGACTCGCGCGCTGTCGTAATAAGTCTAGGTAACTACCTATTGCAAATAAAGTAAGTAGAAGTAGGTACGTAAGATCTTAAAGTACCTATGTTACTCGGCTCTACGTAACGTCCCTGATATTTTTACCCTGAATGAGTGTAAAAATATCAGGGAGAGAGAGTCGTGATAACATATTTTCAAAGCTTTAGCCATTGGGATTTCAACAACCATCTTGATGGATTTTGGAAACTGGGCACAATGTTTAAGAAATCACAATAATTTTTCAGATAAAATCCTATGCGTAATATTATCAGCATAATTAATAGAAAAATGACACAGGTTTAGCATGTCCAGCAGAACTCTTCTGTGAAATTGTTTATAATCTTCCACACATTTGTACTTCCACACCATGTTCGGTTGACCCCATTGACTTCTGACCCACCGCAGAATAATTTTATCACAATAAACGTGTTAAAGTTTTTCTTTGTCGAGCAGTGTAATGTCACAATGACTTTAATTGTAATTAGCTTCCATGGTGGGTCAGGAATCAATTGATTGGCGTGTAGGTTCATATACATGTACATGACATATCTCAACGAGTCTTATTTTGGTGCAAACCGTTAACACTATCGCAGTGAGCCTTCAACAGAACATTCACTTTGAGAACGTGAAGATCATTCACTTAGTGTTCTATCGGGGACAAAAAGGCATATTAGTTGAGTACGTGGTATTAATACAGGATGGCCAAAGAACAGGTATTTTTGGAATTTATTATATGACGTATAAAATATATTATATATTTCTTGTCAAATACAGGGTGATAATGAAATCCGTAACGAAATTAATTCCTCATACTCAGAATCACTAGCACAATACAACGGTAAAATAAAAAAAACACTTTTTTTTCTTTTTTTTTTCATCGGGAAATTCCCAAAAAAATATTGAATGTGGGCATACTACAAACCGCGGTGGAACTGTTTACGTTTGTTTAAATTCTATTCTAAAGTAGGGTAGTTTTGCATTTGCCACAATCCCCTAAAGCAACCGCCGAGGGTAG
>BHDV01072332.1:78967-98127 GCA_005406045.1 Adoxophyes honmai | reverse complement strand
TTAAATATTTACTTTAAAAGGAAATAATTAAAATAAAATAAAATTAGTATTTAAGGGGGGCTCCCATACAAAAACCCTATTTTTTGTAGTTTTTTTTACTGTTTTGGGTCTATTTTAATAATTGTAACAGCTAAATACTTGAAATGCTCACAGAATGTTTAATTAAATATCTACTTAAAAAAAAAATAATTGAATTATAATAAAATTAGTATTTAAGGGGGGCTCCCATACAAAAATTCTGATTTTTTGCAGTTTTTGGTACGGAACCCTACGTGCGCGAGTCCGACTCGCACTTGGCCAGTTTATTTTTTTTTAATGTGCGGACCGCGAATGTTATTTCATTTCTTGAAATGGACCCCGAGCGAAACTAATTGGTGACCCCTGGCTTAGACAATAGCGCTGCAGATCAAGTTCACATTTCGTATGATCAGTATGGAGACTCATTCTGTCTACTAGTCTCTGATATGATTCAGGACGTAACGGCCTGGTGACTTACCACGGTGGCAAAAGTGTGCGCAGAGGAGCCCGGGTACTCGCCCAGTAGCTTGTCGTGGCAGCTCTTGTGCACGGCGTGTGTTTACTTGTACTTGTCTGAGACGATTCAGATCAATGCAAGTGGAGTAGCAGGATGGTCGC
Source organism: Adoxophyes honmai (assembly GCA_005406045.1). Classification (NCBI taxonomy): domain Eukaryota; kingdom Metazoa; phylum Arthropoda; class Insecta; order Lepidoptera; family Tortricidae; genus Adoxophyes; species Adoxophyes honmai. The sequence continues at coordinate 97,491 of BHDV01072332.1, read as the reverse complement.
TTACCACGGTGGCATCAGTGTGCGCAGAGGAGCCCGGGTACTCGCCCAGTAGCTTGTCGTGGCAGCTCTTTTGCACGGCGTGTGTTTACTTGTACTTGTCTGAGACGATTCAGATCAATGCAAGTGGAGTAGCGGGATGGTGACTTACCACGGTGGCATCAGAGTGTGCGAAGGAGCCAGGGCACTTGCCCAGCAGTTTGTCGTGGCAGCGCTTGTGCACGGCGTATGTTTACTCATAGTTGTTTCTAAGACGATTCAGGACGATGCAAGTGGAGTAGCAGGATGGTCGCTTACCACGGTGGCATCAGAGTGCGCTGAGGAGCCAGGGCACTTGCCCAGCAGCTTGTCGTGGCAGCGCTTGTGCACGGCGGTCTGGCACGCCACGCAGCGGTAGCCCTGCTTGCCGAAGCCCCACAGGAACTCTTTGCAGAACGCGCAGAAGGTCGGCTGGCGGAAGAACTTGGCCACGAACCGGTGCCCGTTCACCTCGTGCACCCTGAAATAGAGGTCGCTGCATGTTATTAACTGAATGATGTATGGGAAAGACTCCAATAGAGAGATCTCTCTCTAGGCAGACGTTATGCCTTGGGGCCGAAGTCAACAGAGAGGAAGATGGAAGATGTATTTTTTTGCAACTGAACGTCGAAACTGCGTTAGCGGGATGTAGGATACCATTTTGACAGTAGAACTTCAGACGATAGGTGGCGCTAGGGCGCCACAGATGATTGAACACAATAAAAAAGCTTACACATCTGTCTTAACAAGTAAAGTAACCGTCAATGTACCTTCAGCCATCTGACTGAGATTTAGAAGAATTACATTTCACGTGGAATTAATTCGTCAAGTCAGTAGGTATTAAAGTTTATAATGTCGTATCGATATTACAAGTAAACGTTTATCGAGTAGCAACATGAGGGGAAACCTTTTGTGCTAAAATGTTGTTTTTAATTAATGTTTGATTTTTCTTAGCAAATTAAGTATTCTGACTCAGGGCACAAAAACAAGCGCTATTTGATTAAATCTATACTTTTAATAATATCAATTGTAATCGGAAAATTCACTTTATAGTTAAAGTCTGTAAAGTCTCCGAGCAATTTATTTTAGTAGGGCGTCACATAAGGCAGTTTTATCGCTCAAAAGCGACCTATAATATGTATAACTCGTGGTAGGATACAGATATGACATATGCCAATACATTATTCTGAATTGTTTGTATTTGTCACGCTCCTTTTCCAAAAACGAACGATAATTACCTGTTTTTTTCGTCAGGAATTATTTTCTTTGTCTCAGTACTCGGAACATTCTAATAGTCACAATGTGGAACGGAACGTTTTCCTTATTTACGTGGAATCGTATTTTTAGCATGTTAAGTGGTCACCTAGTGACAAGCCCCCGCGGGCATGTGATGGACAGACATCCGCTCACGGGCCAAGAATGTGACGCGACGCGACGCAGGTAACATCGAGAGGGCGTCACCGGTAAACAAGCCAGCACTTAGCAAACATTGTCAAATTACCTACGTTTACATCATAAGATACTTGATCTGATCGCATCAAACTCTTCAAATCTAAATTTAGTGGTAAAATATGCAGGATTACAGTCCCCGGCAAGTTAAACACAAGAAAAGTAGAAAAAACCTGGCCATCTCACTTGGCGGGAATAATTAATATGGTTTTCGTTACCTTTAATATTATACCTACCCTCATAAACCATGATTTCATTCGCCGTTTGACCTACCCCAAAAACACGAAACCGTTTAGGCGATCGGCGCTCGGTCGTAAACTCAGATTCCGATTAGTTATGCGCGAATATTTTTAGCTTAATTTATGTTCATTTGAGAGCTTATTTCACACAGTGTTTTTGATATTGCTCAATTTTATCGTCGTAATAAAGAGGCCATTACGATATCAAATTAGTTTCTGGGTACTTAATCTATTTTAGGCGCCTTCCACTCTTACTTCACTCATCCCATCAGGCTAGGAATATAAAATGATTGGATTTGACCGACGAAACTCGGGATTCGTTTTTTTTACGCTTACACATAGAGTCCTGGTTTTTTCTTGTACAAGATCTCACTCTTCTAGCGAGCGTACAATGACCAAACAATCTGCCTCCACATTGTCCGAAATGTGATGCTGCAACAGCTAAAAGCTCGTATTGGCAGGCCCGCCAAGTCCTAAGTGATTGTATAGAAAAGGTTTGAGTCGAGCTTTATGAATTTTGTTGCTGTATTCCTACGTAGTTACAACAATAATATTATCTGTCAAATACACGTGTATATACGCGGATATAAGTTTCGCGACATGTCGAGCGAAGTCCGGCAACGTCGCGCTACTTCGCTCGACCGACATGTCGCGCGACACGTGTCGCGGCACATTTGTCCCCTAATGTATCCTTGACTTCATAAAATGAAGCCTCATTGAAATTGAGACTCATTTGTTTTGTGGGATAAATTCTTAAAAGCGTCTAAGGTAAAAGTACTAATGCTCGACGCCTCAACGCCCAGAAGTTGACACCCATCTGTCACCTGTCTTACTATGACATAAGGTTGCAAGTGCCAAGTATTGGGTCAGTGTCGAGCACGGGGACGTTTACCTTATATATAGCATATTGCTGTTTGTTTCCTATGAACATTTTCTAGGGCGTTTATGCAGCTATCGCTTGGTGACCTGGTATTCTATAGACATTAGGTATCTCACAGCTCATTTAACATAACACATAATTTATGTATGTAGATACCTACCAGCCGCGATTAGGTTGGTTGTTGGTTATAGCATGACAGCAAAACTAACTGCTCTTTTTGACATGTTTATCACTCGCTCTTAATTTTAACTTTTTCTTTATATGTATGTATATTACGAAAAATTGCAAATGATTCTCATATGTGGGCACACGGGCAGTGCCCCCGCCAAGTCGAAAAAAAAAGCAGCACGGCCGTTAGGTCATCTTGTTCTCATTAAACAATTTGTACCTAGGTACAAGTGTATTGAATATACTTGTAAGAATAGTTGAGAGACTTGCTTTTTTTGACAGGTTCTATGGTTTTTTATGGGATGCCTTATTACTCTAGCTAGCTAGTTTATTATTAGCTAAATAATTTAGCTAATTTAGCCTTTAGCCTAGACTTTAGCCTAAATTGAATGCTTACCTGTGATGTTTGATAGCTCCCCGCCGCTGCGTGATGCGCTTGCCGCGCGAGCGGCGCGCCTGCGCCGCGCCCGCCGCGCCCGCGCCGTCGGCCCACGACCCGCCAGGGAGCCACTGGAATCGGAAACCACAAGTAGGTACTTAGTATTTTTACTTACAAGTAGTACAGTCAGGGTTTGGCCAGATTTTTATCTGAACTCGATTTCTACTTGAATATGTCAGATTATGTCAATGACATGCATTGCAATAGGCGGTCAAGTTCCGTATTAGGATGATGGAAAGTTGAAACGTGGATCAATTGTCATGTTTATTGGACGTTCTTACAGTAGGGGAACGGAAGGCAAAACGGACCCTGTGGGCAAAACGGAACTCATTCATAATTTTGAAACTAGTAGCTCCATGTATGATTTAGTTGTGCCATTTCATAGGTAGTCATGTCATTTCTCTCGGTCAGTGTGTCCAATGACATCGCCCGCATGCACACAATTACAGCAAGGTAAGTTTGTTTTTCTAGATTTTGATGTAAAATTTAGGTTTTTTGACTGGCCTCCAGTTTCGTTTGGTTTATGATAACGTGTCTCATTGGATTCCATGGTTAGAATGTTTTATTATTGACCTAATATTTAACTATGAGGGCCATTACATGCGACATAATCTCAAAATTGATTTGTTGTGTTAATAACACCTAAAAGGCAAAACGGCCCCAGGCAAAACGGACCGGGGTGTAACCAAAGGAAAAAAGTCTTCAGTAAAGGAATTGAAAAAGAAAATGACAAAATATAATAACGACACCATACAAAGATCATCGAAAGGCAAAGCTAGTAAAAAGAGTGATATAAGGGTAACTAAAAAGAATAGAAGTGACAGTTCCTCCGAAGATGATGATGCGGAATCCCTTTATGACCACATGTACTCAGAATCAACAGATGGATGGGTGCAATGTCAAGATTGCCAATCATGAGCACATTGAGGTTGCACTGGAGTAGACGACAACGATGATAAAGTTATATTTGTGTGCAAAAGATGGTCTGATTAGGGATAGTCCGTTTTGCCCTTAAGGGTGGTCCGTTTTACCTTCTACATGAAGGTAAAACGGACCAAAGTCAGTTATTAGAAATCATCTAATATCTTCACAAATTATGATCTAATTAATGTCTGATCAATAAGTAAGATAATTATTAAAGTGTTGATTAGTTGTACTAATTTAAGGTTTACATAAAGGTAACCATTTTTTTTCTAAATGAGTTTTTCCTTAAGTGGTCCGTTCTGCCTTCCTTTCCCCTAGTGTTCATTAATTTAGAAACAATGTTTTACCCGTTTCATAAGCTCACATGAAATTACTTGCCGAACGCATCCCAAAAACTTGATAAACTTCCGTAACTTTCACGTTCACCGTGTGAAAAGTTCGTAAATACGATAGGTGGATGTTGTTGTAAAGACACGAAAATGTTATTTATTTTGAGAGATGACATACTTTCATTTATTTAATTAAAGCCTATTTTTTGGTACCTACTCTTTTAAAAAAATGTATGATTATTCTCACTAGTATACATACAGGGTGCTTCACGAGGAAACCGCATAACTTCACCAGCGTATAGCTGAGGTCATAACAATTAAAAAATGTTATATGAACATAGGTCGAAATATGACTTTTTTTTTTTACTTTTCATACAAACTCAATAAATTGATATTGGTTCACTAGTGTATCTAGGACATAAGCTACAAAATTGTGTTTCGCTCGAGCGGATCTATTCCGTTCCTCGTGCAATGATATTATATTTGAACCATACGCTATTTTCATGGTTCAATGCTAGCATCTTTCACTTGTTTGAGTTTCAACATCAGCACTCGCTCGCAAGTATCGACTTTGCAAACTTCCATAACAAAATAACTAAAGCGTGTCACAGACTAAGCAGATAAGATACTAGGTATTTTATCTTCGTATAAATGCCATCTTTACATAAATATGTCGGTGCCAACAGATACTTGACAGTAAAATATAATTTATCTGAGCGTGATATAAGTTAAAATCTGTGCGTGTGTGTTAGCTTATTGAATTATATAGGGAGCGATATTACCAGATATCCGTTCGGATACAGATATCTCAACGTATCTGCTTAGTTTGGGACACGCTTAAAAGCCCTAACAGACGACCAAATTTGGTTTAGTCCGAACCCGAACCACGAACTTGGTTGGCTCCAAACCAAATTCGAACGTGTGTTCAGCGGTTGGCCGAACATTTGTTCGGCCAATTTGTTTGGAGCCAACCAAGTTCGTGGTTCGGACCAAACCAAATTTGGTCGTCTGTTAGGGCTTTAACATCGGACACATCATGTTTAGCACCTACAAACGTTTTCACGTTTGTCTACATAAATATAAATGCTACCTGTTTGTTATGTAGCACTGCTCTTGAAATAATACGTTCGTAAAGCAAGCATTAAAACTAAAAGCACTATTTACGGTTGCCTTCACGTAGATTGCTTCTGTACCTACAATCAAACAGTGTTCTAGTCTATAAAGTAGGTACCTACTTACCTAGGTTAGTAAATTCATCCAGGGTTGTCAGATGTACCTACTTCGTTAAATAGTACCGTACTATATTTCTGTCCATTGAATGTACTATATGCTTTAGAAAAATAGTATAATACGAAAAATACTAAATTCATGAGGCTTCGATAGCTGAAGTTTAGTGTAATCGAAAATGTACATGGCAATATAGTATAGGGTGGCCGGAAATTGACCGCAAATAATTTAACCAGTGGTCGGGTACGGGTACGGGCCGTACGGGTCGGGTATACGCGTCTAAAAACCCCTGTGAAGTTTTTCCCGGAATTTTCATGTTTTTTTTACGAAAATCTGAAAATATTGTCTAGTCTTTTGTACTCCGGCTCTTAGTCAACCGCGTAGCATCACAATGTCGAACGATTGCAGGTGCGTACGCGCCGACTAACGGGATTTGCGTACTGGATGTAAGGTAGGTAAAATACAGGGCGCGATGATCTGAAAAGCGATGAAACATTTGTCTTCCACGAGGTCAATAATGAATATTTTGAGGAAATATTTCATAGGGGTTTTCAGACGCGTATACCTGACCACTGGTCAAAATATTTACGGTCAATTTCCGGTTACCCTGTATATGAGACTAAAAATAAACGTGTACTACTTTTCTTCTTGAATTTTTCAATTGTATCTACTTACTAAGTATATTATTCCAATGTAAGACAAGGTAGCAACTAAAGACAATATTTTACAATAAGTAGGTTCCCCAAAAGACCAGAAAAAATCTAGAAAATAGTGAAATACCCAAACCTACCATCGATGCCGATGGATGTAAAATAACGATATGATACCGTTCAACCTGTTTATTGATCTACAATGCTATGTATCAGTCAACGCTAATCACGAAGGCTTGACCGGCTGCCAACAATTCATAGTCACGTTGACGAATAAAAAACGTTTGGCAAAATAACCGATGAACCAAAAACAATTGAGATTCAGGCCGTGAAATGACGTTAATAGTTAACGGTGCTTCTATAGCTCAAACAAATGCTTCAAGAGCGGAATTTAGAGCGATTTAAAAAATAAACAAAACGTTTTTATTTCACCACGCTCCGGTGAGACAAAGTAATAAATAGGTAAATGACGTCACACATCCCACGCAAAAATACCTAGTGTGTTGTTTTAAATCGCTTAATAAATTATGCGTTTGGGCTACTCAATTTGCCATCAAGCTCCATTTTCCGTTTCCCATTACGCGAAGTACCGCCAGCATTAAAGCGGACATTTAGCAACATCATCTTAGCCAAGAATTCGTGACGCCCGCCCGAGTGAAATGGGAAAATCGTGTTCAACGTACCCGAAACCAGGACGGCATCGGCATCGCGCCGAGCCGGTACTTCGCCAACTCAGGCGTCACCGCCGCCGGCCAGCAAACCCATCGCCAAATAAAAAATGGCCGTAACACCGTAGTGCCCTTTCAGATGAAGACTCGCTACTAGATGCACCGGTATTCTCATAGAAAGCGTCGTTGCTCCAAGGTCTTTTTTATGAATTCTCTGGCATGGATCCGGGGTGATTACGGCTTGAATTATAGTATGTATGTCAAATGGTCGAAATTGAGAATCCGTTTGTCATAGGTACGTCTCGTTATGGATTAGTTTGTTGCTGTAGGCCACGTGGTGATGTGACTCTCGCGAAGCACGGACTTTGGGTAGTTCACATTAGACTCTATCTCGTTGATAAGTGATTCAAATTTAGTTAACTAGAGATGTCTTGTTGTAAATATTGGTGTAGTGTAGGTATAGACGGATAATAACTATTAAGTGACAACAATTAGATATATTTAGGCTACTTTTAATCCACAAGTTTAACTTACGCGGAAACATTAATATTTTACTTAATCGAGAAAAAAAAGCAAGTTAACTTTTTTTTTATAGATATTTATTATTTTATAATAATAATAATAGGTTTGTGCGATTTTAGATCCCGAGCAAGTGAAGGATTCTGTAACTGAATCAGGACGTAAGCGATTGACACGTTAATAATCTTTGATCTCGCGTAATAACGCAACATTCCACATCAGCAGCGTGAACATAATTAGCCTTTTCTGTCCCACTGATGAGGATATGCGGCCCTCTGATACTTCCACGTGAGGACATTAATATGGAAGTAAAGACAGTTTCGGTTTGAATTCTCAATAGGTAGGTAAATATACCCCTCCGTAACCAAAACAACCTCCATCTGTTGCGTCCACTTGAACCGCAGTCAAGCCTGCCTTAACGTGTAATAATGTATTATTATTAGTTTCAAGGTTTTTTTAAAGTGGAACTCACAATCTTCAAAAAATATTGGAACACTACTTTGATTCAGGTAGGGAGCAAATAAGTCATGTTTTGACCTATGTCAGTAGGAACGTGTGAACGTGACAGATACTCACTCGTACTATTTGCATGATCCTGTATGGAATTATTAGGTACTAACCTACCACTTATTATCATTATTTTCTTGTTTGGAACAAAATCTCTGATATTCAATGAGGTAACATAATATGCACCAGTCTAAGCGAAGTGCTTTGATTGTCGAGGTTTATGAAAATTAAGTGGTTGCTAGGAATTTTCGTACGATACAAGTTTGTCTGTCTTTTTGTCTGATTGGCAAGACTAAGACTCTCCTTCTGATGGTCACGCGTAGATAATCGTGTGGCGCTTGCGCCACATTCGTCGAATAGCCGAACTAAACGATTCTACATCGCGCTAACGAATTTTCAATGATCGGTTGCATAAATACAACTTCCAACTTTCTCTCTGTGAACTTCGGTCCTCCGGCATAACATCTGTCTGGAGAGAGATCTCTCTATTGAAGGCTGTTCCACACTCGTATAACATTGAAATTAACCTCAAATACAAGTCTAGGGGAGGAATAAACACTAAATAAAAGATGTGAAAACATTAAATCTCTAAGTCTACGCAGCCAAAAGATATCTAGATACTTTATGGTCGTTTCCCATACATTTACAAAGGTATTGAAAACCTATTGAGTACTGTACAACTAGATAACTTATAAAATAATGAAATCTGACATAAACCAATGTGTAATTAACACAAATAAAAGAATTTTACTGTGTACCTGTCTGTATTTGTATCGAAAAATTATTTACTTTTGGTGTTCCAGTCGATGTATAGAACGGCAGAACGCAGAACGAAGTTTGCCTTTCAATCCGTTTGCTTTATAATTTTATAACAACTTACTTTATATAGACAATAGTACTCCTTCGTGTGCGAGATAGATCGTTTTTCGCCGGTATTTGTACCTAGTATACAAACTTACTTACTAATAATTTCATCGTATGAAATACCTATATTTGCAGGCCCGGTAACAAATCATTTCGCTGTGTCTTCCTGTTGGCATTTTTACCCGCTTTCATTATCAACTATAAACTAAGCAGCTGCTGAGACGCATCCATCAGAATTGGGTAAAGAGCATCAAGGTTGCACGTCGAGCGAGCACGCCGCAGAACAGTAAATGCACGGATATAAATAGAGGAAGTAAATGTGAGCTAAACGTTTGTGGAACTTCGCTCGGCGTGCGTCATTCAGGTAACAGTGAAGCACCCGCGTACAATGAACTGGTGCTGATTTATTGCTATTAATTTACCTATTACAGAGTTGGATTACATGATCAAAAATATCAATAAACAGATTAGAACAATTAAGAATCAATTTAGTCATATGAAGGTTACAAAGGCTAAGAATAATCTTACAAAGAGGAATTTAAGACAACTTATTGACATTAATCAAATAATCACACACAGTCAATACTGTAAACAACTAGGTATCCAATAAATAAATACCTAAAGTACGCACACGCCAGACAAATTTAAAATAAACAGTCTCTACAAGTCAATTGATCGGAGTTTCACGTAGTACCTGTCTTATATGCAATATACCTATGCAACTCAAGTCAAGACAAAAGTTAAGCGCGCACCACATGAATTTAATGCGACATGATTTTATAATAGCGCTGTTAATGATATTTTTTTTATCGTATAAACCCTTATACGTTCTATTTCTGCGACAAAATTATTGCACAACAAAAATCGTGGTACGCGCTTAGCCAAACTCCACCACCACGCCACGCTGATGTGTTTAGAATTCAACCAGAATCCAGAGCAACACAGCCGTTCACCATGCAATCAGGTGTTACAAGATTTACTTACAAGTCGATACAGTCAGCTAAGAAATTTGTCTACCCATAAGATTAATTTGAACCTGATACAAAATATCGATTTCCCCTTGCCATAATATTATGACAGTGACATAGCGCCCTTATCATTATTGAATCAACGTCATGTTACGTGTCATGTCAACCTTAATGATAATTTGACCTCACAGATTTTTTTGTCAAAAGTGGTCGACCACTTTCTTGTCCGACCGTACCTAAGTACCGAGATATTGATTTCCCCCATTCATGATCATAATCAGCGGTTTTTGACAATTCCCTTTTGCGTTAAATGAACTTGAAATTAGTAAAATCATTTCTATTAGTTTTATTTCGTGCTCTGGACCCTGGATCACGTCGTGTACCTGTTTGACAAGTGAGCACGAGTCATTCAGAGAACGCGAGTGAGAGGATGATTGAGTCGATAAATAAACATTTGGTGGTAATTTTTTGTAGCTACCTATGTAACGTGTAGATCGTAGTAAAAATGTTGCATATACCTACGCACATTTCTTAGAAACTTCATACTTAATTCGTTACTTTTCTATGTTTGCATCTAGATTTAATTAAATTGATTTTATTGTTGGAGAAAGCTTAATCCTTGCTTCAGTGTCTTTCAAACACTGTTGATGGAACCCTAAGTGAGAACTACCAGCATTGAATTATCTTCTGTGATATACAGTTGAAATCCGATCCCACTACCAATTTCAATGATGAGATTAATGATATATTCCGTGCTTCTATCTTCGCCGATGCCAGGCTCTTCTTCGTATGTACTTACCTATTTGGATCAGCTATATTTTAAGCTTACTGCTTAGTTAATAAGCTCTATAGTAGTTAGGTATTTTATTTCCGAATCTACATTTGTTTCTTTCTATATAGATATTAAGTATAGCTAGATACCTACTCGTGCGTTTAGGTACAATACTGTTCCTATAGTACGATAAACATGTTTTGTTTACCGACCTTCGCAGTCGAGTTCATACGTAAATAAAATAATAGCGCGCAGACTGCTGTACATACTGGCAGGCAGGTTATTTTAATTTGTTTCGGTTGTAGTGAGCATTTGGTAGAGCTACTATTTCAATATTTTAATGTTCTACGGGTACTTTATCTATTGCTTTGATGAAAAAGATTAAATACATTGATAATGATAATACCTATGTTCATAAAGTATTAAAATATCGATCAGTACGGTAGAGGAATAGGGCCATCAAAGAATAATCTACTGAGACCAAATATACGTCACAAAGGTACACCTTAAAGCTTAAAAGTTTAGGTTTTCATTAGGTACGTATTACAATGTTCCTGTTGACAACTCGCTGCCAGCTAACGTAAATATGTTGTTTTTAAATCTGCTACGAAGTCCAACTCACTTCGTTTGCGAGCAGCCGCTGGGCGGAGTGGCGCGGCGCAGCGCGCGGCGCGGGCGAGGCTCGGCGGCGCCCCCCGCCCGTGAATATCATCGGCGCGCGCGCATGGCTGCGCCGCTGCCGCGCGCGAGCTGCCGAGCGCTCGCGCCGACGCCTCGCTCCCACAACAACGTATTTATAAACGAAATTCCTCGCACTCGCGGTATCCGCCTCCGGATACAACTTTTTACACGACTTTCGACACTTACGTCGTACGGAGCACTGAAGAGGCGCGATTGTCTGCGGAGTCGGCGTGAGTCAGCCGCGCGAGACGCTGCGCGCCCGCCGTTAACTTTGCGGTCGAAAATCCAGAGCTTTAAATAATTGTAAACTTACCATACACAAGAGTGCACTAAATTAATGGAAAATAATATTTTTACATGACTCCTGTGATATACACACATCGAAAGTTCACAACAATGGGCTGCGAAAGAAGTTCTTAATATTATACTTAGTCAGAGACAGTGAGCGCAGGTGCACGTTCAGACGATCGACCTACTTATTTAGTGGGGGATTTGATAAATAACCAGTGGGTTTGTCGGTAGGTACTTCCCGTGAAGGACAACAACTATAGCGGGATAGGTAAACAGACAGATATACTGGGGCTGTAAAACTCCTAACGATGTTTGGAATCTGGTGAGTTGACGGCGGCTCGCGTGCTACTCGGCTACTCGGCTCCGCGTATAAAACACCGATAAATGGACGCTGAAATTAAACAGCGGTTAGTTTACGAGCGATCGCTGATAGTTATTCGCTTCACAGCTCGCGCGAGACTAGCGAGCTGCTGCCGTCCCATGTTGTTGCCGGATCAAATAAAACAATTCAAATATACCGCCCTCTGCAAAGTAAACCTGCTGTATTGTGTTGATGATGCAATACATAACCGGCTACAATTTAGGTATACTGCGTTCCTATGGTGGGTAGGTATTTCTTTAATTGTAGGTATATTATAACTGTATGTAGGTATATTTACTGTGTTCTATTTATTAATAAGTACCTACACAATTTTCACAATACTAAAATCTACTAATGTAGTAACAGCAGAGCAGCTACTTGCAATTAGTTGTTGAAACAGATATCATTTTTCATTTTATTATTTGCGCTCTAGGAATGTGAACAACGTGTAGGAGGAACGAAGGACCTGCGAACAATAAGCAAATAATTACTTACTAATCTGGAAAGGTTTACCTTGTTTTGTTATAGCGCAAAAAACAGTTTTTCTACGCTAAGGCTGCTATGACATTTAAGTGTTTTAAAATCAATTCTGCTTATACGCCTCATGCTACTGGACAAACATCTCATCTTAAGGCGGTTTTGCCTTCACTGAATATGTTGACGCATACTTTAATTTCCTCGTCATACCTACCTATTTGTATTTGTATCTTAACAGTTGAACCGATTTTTATGTGCGGTGACATAGGTACCTACTTACTGTAAAGAATTAAATTAATGTCTTAAAAAACTTTTAAATAGTTTATTTGTTTATAACACTTACAACTACACTATACAGTATTGTAGCGCCCATGCGCCACCTATCGTCGAATAGCCGAGCTTAGAAGCTTAGTAGAACTACTATAAACCTAAAAACAAATATCCTACTTGGCCTTAAAGAAGTTTCGAAGATCAGTTGCATTATATGACTTCCAACTTTCTGTCTGTGGAAGTCGGTCTCTAGGAATAACACCTTGTCTGGAGAGAGATCTCTCTATTAGAGACTTTACCACATTATGTTTTACCACGAATGCGTAGCGCCGTTGAATAGCCGAACTAAACGACTCTACATCGCGCTAACGAAGTTTCGATGATCGGTTGCATAAATACGACTTCCAATTTTCTTTCCGTGGACTTCGGTCCCCACGCATAACATCTGCCAGGGTCTCAATTATAACAGCCTTACAGCGATATAGGTCTCCAGCGACATGGGGATGATGTAGGCAGTGCGCGGCGCGACGGCGCGGCTGCCGCGCACCATCATGACCAGCAGCAGCCGGCGCAGGCGCGGCGACAGCGACAGCCAGTCGCAGCTGTATAGGGAGTGGTTGAGGAACTCGCTCTGTCGACAATATTAGTTTGATTGTTGACTGGGCTGGGGTTGAAAGGACAGCGTGTTCCGTACCTAGAAACTTTTTTAAAGTCTCCATTGGCCCAAAAGATAGAAAAATATGTTTAGAAACTTTTATTTTATTCCTTTTTATCCAACCTGTAAAAAAACTATCAACCTTCTGCTGCTGTCTGAAATCTCCATCATTCCATATTTTTTTTAGGTTTACGTCCCCTTCATATTTTCAAATTTTTAATTTAATATTGCTACATTATTTTCATAATCTGCTTTGTTAATAAGCTCACCTCATATTTTACTTGTGTTCCGTAGAAACAATAAATAAATAGTTGCGCTAACATGCAGCATAGATATATTGCCATTGTAACCAACTCCGCCGAGAATAGACTTAACTGAAAAAAAAAACAAAATTATTTATAATTTAAGCTTTAAAAACCGAATACTAAAATATCTAAAGTGCGTACCTAACCGCTCCCACTATAATATTAACGACAAGCAATAACAATAAACCGCCAATAAACTCACCCCGGCGATCTTGTACACGGTCATGCAAATAACCCAGGCCATCACGAAGAATTGCACGACCATGGCTTCGCCGAACACCGTTTCCACTTCGTTGGTGAACCTTTACATGATAATTCACAATCAAAATTATACTCATATTATACTCTATTAGGTACCTATACTAAGTATTATTTTTTTAGCTATCCGGACGAACTCCAGAGACGGATAGGCTGTCATAAATAGGTATCTACTATTTGTAGTTGAGTTTCGGTTCACGGTTTTGGTTCGGAACGAGTAATAGTTAAGTAACAGTAAGTAAGTATGTATGTTAGTTTTAGACTGAAATTGTAGACATAGAATAGAACCGAGTTACAAGCAATAAGTCTAACTACTACCTACTTACCACACGATGAGCTTGTGATGTTCCACGCAGTGAGCTACTCTCCTCCGTACCAATTCCCCGAACGATGCATCCTCAATATCTTTAAACGTTTTAAGCACACTCGTGTTATTTATTTTTGTGTCTAATTCTGACTTCCGATCGACCAAGTGTTCCAGATTAAATCGCAGCATCTGCAGTTGAATTTTGCTGTGTGCGAAAAATGCTACGATCGTACAGTCCAAAGTCACGTTTCCGTACGCTTGGAAAGTTATTACAATCGTGTTAAACGATAACGCCACTGCGAAACTGAAAAAAGACACCATTTTGACTATTTCAAAATGTAAATAAACACAGATAATTTTGAATAGGTTACAATCTCACGGTAACACGTCGTTAGTGTGAAACGGGAAGTAGCCGGTGAACTCTACTTCTTCGCCAAGGATCCTGTTGACGAGCGGGAACAGCCCGAACATGAAACCGCAGACGTAAATGGCGACGTGATACAGCATCAGTAAACGGGACATCTCCAGCGCGTGAGCCTTCATTATACCTTCCTGGTAACCGTTGCGAGACGCGAAAAGGGGACCTAAAATAAAATCAGTCGTACGATTCCATGCTCTGAATGTTTGGAAACTTAGACTAAACCGATTTTTTTCGCTGTATTATTTATTATTCTTACTCGGATAAAGGAACTCCTTTGGTAGGTAGGTGACCATGGCTGTATATAGGGGTCGACAATAAACTTTACAAGATTTTACGTGATGTGCGACAGTGCGACTTACCGCAGCACTTCAAATCTTGCCAATTTTATTGCCGACCACTACTTATACCTTTTTGTTTTGGTTTGGCACTTCTCCCAATCTCGGACTGCAATTTTCTAACCGAGCCTATTATGTTACTATGTCATAGAGTGGGTACGTGGGTAGAGATATTGTAATTATAGGGTACTCCAGCTTAGCTAAAAGTAGCGCTGTTTCTCGTGTACTTTAGTCATCTAAATTAACTGGTGACGGGCCGACGGGTTAGTTCCTATTGTTTTATGGATTGCCAAGTGGAAAGCCAACTGATTGTTAAAATTTGACTATTTAAACCATGGACCGAACAACAGCCTTAAGCGGCTTACACTGAGTCGTTCCCCTAAGGTCTAGTCTAGCTAGACTACATCGGTCAACGAACGTCGTCTTTACTCTAACTCTAACTTTAGTCTGCACAGCTGTCGTCCGCCGTATGCGGCCTAGATTCGTGTCCTTTATACTTTTGCGGTCTGGTGTACCTAACATGTGGCAAACGATAAATGTAATTGACTCTTTAGTGTTGGCTGACCCTCTATGATCTCCACGAGTCGGTCAATGCGCGGGCTTCTGGCGTTGAACGCGATCTGCTTGCCCAGCGTGTTGAGGGTGGTGAGCAGCACGAACAGCGTGTTCACCATTTGCTCCGTGCTGTGACGGTACTGCAACAAGGAACCCTTTTTGTCAAATTTCTGGTGATTGATGATCTTTACATGATTTAATTTTACTGTGTTCCACTTGTGATAGAACACAGAACTTTTTATACTTGCCACGTGATGGTAGGTACTCAGTCGTGCTGTCGGTATGCATGTGTGTGATAAAGAGAGAACTGCAGTTAAATTCTAAAACCGCTTACCTGAATGACGCGTATCACATGTTGTAAGTTATAAGTGATAACCACAATCCAAACTACGGTTCGATAGGCATCATGCAGCGATTGTTTCAATGAAGTTATTGGCTTCGAAACGATTTTGAAATAGCCGACCCTAGCAAGAGCGTCAAAATTTTTCCTAAAGGCTTGAAATGAGGGATACATGATTAACCAATCTCGGTCTTTGCCTCGATGTTGCCATGCACTGAATTGTAAGTGTGCTTTCAATTGAGATTTTATACGCTGTCTCGTATTTTTAATCAGTCGTTAAAAATATTAAATCGATTCCGACAATTCGATCTAAAATTTATAAAATAAAGCTACAGGATGTATAATTTCAACTCCACATTTTACACCTTAAATATCTATATTTTCGAATGCACAAGGAGAAATACATAATTCAACTTACAACTTGCAGTCAGTTTGTATTTCAGTGCAGTTTTGGATGGCGCCCAGTATGTTACAGTGTGGGCGCAGTGGAGGGATGCGAGTGATTCATAGGTAGGATTCCCATGAGGGGTAGGCAGAGCACATGAATTAAAAAATCCAGTGCCACGTTTAGCAAATTCAGGGTAACCAGTGATTCATAGGTAGGTACAAAATTAGCGCTACAATTTAATGATTCGTGTGTGGTGTCGGATTTAGAGTAATACCCCTCTATGTATTTCTAGCGTGGATATCGTAAGAGACGACTAAGGAAATTAGTTAAGGTATATTTAGGCCACAGGTTGGCAATCTGTCAGTTGTTGTACTTTTTAACCTAAAACCTAAAAAATGTGCTAGAAGTGCCTACGAATCGTGAAATAGTCATGAATTTGTCTATGTTGCGTTTTGTGTTCTGTCTACCCCATATGGGAATACAGGCGTGACTTATATAAGTATGTAGGTACACTTTAATAGTGACGACCTCTAGAATAGTACATTGAGTATCAAGGGGAGGAAATGGAACATTATTAACGAGAGGCTGTTAGAAGCCCGACGCCGCAGGCGGAGGGCTTTTATGACTCGAGTTTATAATGTCCTTTACTCCCCGTGTTACACACAATGTTTTTCATCACATTTGCGAGGAAAAACTAAAAATTAAAGAAACCGAATGACATCACGTCACCGCACCGCGCTAATTCTGCTTGCGCTGTCACTGCTGTCAGTGCGTTTAGGTCTATTGTCACTTTTTTTAATCATATACCACAGACAAGAACTATGTTTCGCACAGAATGCGAATGGTCAACAGCCAGATTCTGTCAAAAAGGTTCAAACAAATTTACGAAAAAAGCATATTAAAAAACGCGTTGACATACATCCAAAGTATTAAATTAATACAGTTTCATAATGCATACATTAATTTTGCATTTAAAAACTGGCCCTTAAGTTTTAATAGCAGAATTTTTATTTTTACATTTGTAACCTCCTTAGTCTGAACTAATGTACCTGTACTAACTTTTGCAATTTTTAAAACTAAACTTTACCTCCCATAGGATGTAATGATAACTCCCGCGGTTACAATTTAGGCCTTTGTACTAAAGGAGACGCTCTTGTAATTACACCATTGACGAGCAAGTGTGATGAAAATTATTTTATTTTTATTCTGTTACTATTTACTATTAGTAATGTAATAAGGAGGTTATAATTAAGTCTGCATCGATTGTACAAAGTTCTTCCTGGGATTACAAGTGTAATATAATAACATATTCCGCCGTTTTATTTTAAAAATAGGGGTAAGGCTACGTCACGTACCCGTTCATCTTTAAATTTAACATCAACCAACACCCAACAATGTAATTACGAGTAGGTAAGTATAGTAAACTTTAGATATTAAAAACCAGTCAACACCCTGTACCGGAAAAGTGATATTTTCTATAGCTGGGTGTTAATTTCGCGAGTCCCCCATTAGTACCAATCACGTTTTCAATTAAGCCGCAATTAAGTGGTTTTACCACCACCAACCGCTCGTTAAGTTCCGACGCGGGACTCGCTAGTTAATTGACACTTAAATCCATGATAATTATTAGCTTAAGCGACAAGGCGTAAAGTGAACCATACACTTGTATGTGTACTACCTCTCATAAGTACCTATACTTACTTAAGTTTATATAAATACCTGAATCAAAAGTATGAACAAACAGGAAATATCGTAAAAACAGTATAAGTAGCGACCCTAGCGTCCAGTAGTAGAACTTCTTCCACAAACATCATTTACCTACTGTCAAAGTGATCTACTTCGCACTGACGAAGTTTCGATGCAGTTGCATAAATACAACTTCCAATTTTCTCTCCGTGGACTTCGATCCCCAGGCGTAACATCTGCCTGGAGAGATCTCTCTATTGGAGTCTCACGACAGAACTTACCGAAAGCCTCCGTCGAACATAGGCGCGTGGCGTGCTCTTCGAGTGTTCTGCGCTGTCACAGCTTTACTTACTACAGCTGTACTTACTACATGCGGGTTCATCACGGGCCGTAAGCTCTAGCATCGCGTGCGCATTGCGCTCGGGCCGCTCGGCGCGCTTCCGCTGTAACGGCCTGGCCACGACTTTGAGCGATGCGACGAGCGACGCGATGAGCGACGCGACGAGGCAGAGCGGAGCGGCGCGCATGCCACGGACTTCGCAGGCGCGACAGCGATTTCGCGCGCAGGGGACGTAT
>BHDV01072332.1:0-74073 GCA_005406045.1 Adoxophyes honmai | reverse complement strand
CACTTCGATAACAAAAAAAAAAAAGGTTGGTTCAATAGCTCTTGGATTGACCTACCTCCGGTGTCAGGCTTGGTCGCGATTTATGGGACACCCTGTATATGCAACTCCATTGTCCAAAAACATGACTAAACGAAATATCAAGAACAGAACAATACAAAAGTGTAAAGGGAAACATACTGTGGATATTATATTTTGATATACTTGTTACAAAAGAAACAAGATCTCGATATTTTTAAATTATTTATTGTTTTTACATTATTATCGATCAGAAAATAAACGATCATTACACATATTTGGCATTCAGCTCTGGCCGAACATCTGTAATTTATTACTCTCCGCAAGGTTGGAATGTGAAATAAAGATCCGCCGGCGATCGGCGCGGGTCAGCGCGCAGTGCAGCAGGTTTCACATCGTATCATACTATTTAGTAAAATGCAACCGTCTAGCTCAACCGTGCCGATTAGAAATATCTTTTAAAATTTACAACTGATCCAACAAGCACTATAATCACCAATTTAAACATAAATATCCCTACGCGGTTTTAATTCACAATTTCATAAACTCTGAGCGTCCGGCGAGCGAGCGCTCGGCGTCCTCATTCGCGGCGACGCACACGCGCGGCTTTCGGTCACTCTGTCAGTATCTCGGGGCACTGTCTCTTGGGCGACGTCTCGTCCTCGGCCGGTTCTTTCCTCTTGAGGCTTTTGGGGTCGGAGGGAGTGGGGGAGTCAGCGGGCGCGGGGGAGTCGGCGTCGCGCGGCGCAGAGTCCGCCTCGCTCGCCTCGCCCGCTTCGCCCACCTCGCCCGCTTCATCCACCTCGCCCGTCTCGCCCGTCTCGGCCGCGTCTTCGCAGCGCCGCTCCGGCGCCGCGCGCGCGCTGCCCATTATGCGCACGGACAGCGCGCGGTGCAGTTGCACTATGTCGGCCGGCGCGCCCTGTCGAAGCCACAGTCATTAATTTTAAGTGACTGAGTTTTATGATCTAGGATAAAACGAATAAGCCTTGTGTGACAAGGTGCAAAGTTCAATTTTGGTAATAACTGCAACATCAATTAATTATAACAATAGCATACATACATACAATCAGGCCTGTGTTCCCCAATGGGTTAGGCATAGGCAAAATACACGAAACATGACGTAGGCAAAACCATTACTATTTCACGCCTTGCAGCCACTTCTAGCATAAATTTAGGTTTAAAAACAGATGGAAGAGGTGTAAGAGTTGCTAGCCTATCGCCTAAAACATACCTAAACCTTAGTCGCCTCTTACGACATCCGTGGAAGAAATGGAGAGGGGCTATTCTATAGCCGGGTCCTCACTGACCGAGCCGCCTCGCGAGGCAGGCATTTTTGATGCGATTATGAGCCTTATGTGGAACAAAAGCATGCCTCATGCGCTTGCCTCGCGAGGCGGCTCGGTCAGTCAGTACGCAGCTAATCCCGACACCACACAGGTACATCATTAGAATAGGTTTTCGTTATAAACAGATCATTTTAAAATGTCCAAATATAACAAAAGTTTTGCTCAAAAATTGTATCTACTCGTATTCTAGAAGCTACAATAAACAATAATCTAGAATAAACAATCTTCAAGTATCATTACTTCCCAGTAAAAGTAGTTACATTAAATTTTTACTTTGCTACGAAAATTGCACACAGATAACGATCACTTACCACTATCATTGATATCACATCACTAATCATGTATTCTTTCACCATTAGAGTGTTATTTATTTATTGGAAGGAAAACAAACAGCTTAAAAATATAAAACAGAAAACAAAATTATAAAATTAAACTTTCTTCAGTCACAGATAAATAATAATTACATATGCAATTTAAAATTATAAACCAATTGCAAATTTATTTTTTACGTCATTCCTATGCAACATTGGCTATATGTAACCCGAGAAGTATAAAAACAACTTCTATCCTCACAGATGGCTGGTATTTCAGAACACATGAGTCAATTAATGAAATTAATTCATTACGTGAATTACGTCATCCCTATACAACATGGTAGCCTAGCGGTTCGACCTGTGGCCTCTCATGCAGAGGGTCATGGGTTCGAACCTCGGTCTCGCACTTCTGAATTTTGCGGAATTTATGTGCGGAATCCAATTTGATATTTACGAGCTATTCGGAGAAGGAAAACATCGTGAGAAAACCTATACATAGCGACGAAGTAATTCAATGTTGCGTGTGAAGTTCCCAATCCGCACTGGGCCCGCGTGGGAACTATAGCCCGAGCCCTCTCATATTGAGAGGAGGCCTGTGCCCTGCAGTGGGACGTATGCTGGCTTATTATGCAACATTGTCTATAGCGTAAACCATTTAAAAAACGATTCCTATCCTCGCAGACGGCTAGTGTTTCAGCACACGTCAGTCAAATAAGTGCAGCGCTCACCATGACGAGGAACAGCTTGACCTGCTGCTGCGCGTCGGCCGCGGTGATCCTGAGCGAGCGCGCGCCGGCCCGCTCGGCCACCATGTCGGGCCACAGCTTGGTGTTGAGCACGACGCGCAGCGAGCCGGCCGTGCGCGCCACGAGCCGCGCGCCGCCCGCGCCGTCGTTCAGCCGCAGCACGCCGCGCCCGCGCTCGCGCCAGCTGCCCGCCTCCCACGCGAACAGCCGGCACGAGATCTAAGCACACGAGTGGTACAAGGACTTTAATTCATGAGCCACCATAGAACCTTTTCAAAGAAAAAAATATTACGATTTCCTTTGATAATTAATTAACCTTTTGACCGCCAAAGACGCCATATCACGTCATCGCAAGTCAGTGCCCGTGACGCCACGACGTTAAATGGTGCGTCGAAGTTATTGCGAAAGAACTGAAATATAAAACGCTGCAACATTTTTTCTAGGTTTACTTTATTTATAGGTAGTGTAAGTTATTTTATACCTAATTTAAATAAAATAATACAGCACCATTCGAAAAAAAACAAGCATTATCTAAGAGCCGACTCACGTCTTTGGCGTTAGGAGCACAGCGTTTCACTTCGCGCCTTGGCGGTCAAAAGGTTAATGGGAATTAATTAGTCGCAGCGTGATGTTATATAGCCTAATAAAGCCTTCCTCGATAAATGGTCTATCCGACACAATAATTATTCAATTCGAATCAGTACTTTCTAAGATTAGAAACAAACCAACAAACACACTCTTCAGCTTTATAAAATTGGTACAGATAAGGCTGCAAAAACATCTGATACGACTCTATTACAAGGGGCAGTAGGATGTGTCCGATATTTTTGCACGCTCCATCATGGCAGATATTAATGCTGGTAACTGTATGTGTTTAGATACCAAGTTAACCGACAAGTTAGATGGCACGATTATAAAGAGTAAATTTGCGCATCACTTTGCTTTTGCTTGCTTTTATGCTCAATTTTTGATAGGTATGACATTATCATTCATAAGCAACACTGTAGCGAATTTATCGACTGTAGTATTCAGCGCGAGAGATCGCACAGGGCAATCGGTAGAATCCGTGACGGACAGAAGCGCTATCGACCGTTGTACCCCGAGACACCAGTACCGCTTGACTCACTTACGCGCCGGCACCGAGGCGTCTTCCCCACCCCGTACTCGTGAGCTAGGAGTGGCGCCGAGGGCATACCTGCAACACGTTGAGCTCGCCCTCCTCGCCGGTAGCGCTGGCGGCCTGCGCGGGCGGCGGCGGGCGCGCGTGCGAGCGCTCGTACTCGGCCGCCGCCGCCGCCAGCCCCGCGGCTCGCGCGCCGCCCGCCGAGCTCGCCTCGCCCGCGCTGCCCGCCTCCTGCACATTATCAAAACCCTTTGTACAAACAATATTACAATACCCCAGCACTAACAAAATTTTGGAGTAGTGTTGCCCAATTCGAGCATTGCTTTTCCATGGAAATGCCAGGTTAGATTTCAAGGACTCGTCATTTGAATGTCAATCTTGATCAGACAATGTGACCGAACCCAGTTCAATACAGGCAGCCAGCAGAGTCTCAGTAATAGAGACCCACTGGCAATGTATAAATATAAAATCCTAAAAGTACTCGTTACATATTACTTCCAGGTTAACATAGGTTTAAATGTTTTTTTACAAAGCTAGCATATTCCATTTATGCATTTTTGATTTGTCATATATTTAAATGTAACTGTTTGTTCCGAAATAAAAATAATAAAAAGTAATGAATGATTAGGTATATGATGTAAAATTTAATACTGTTAAATAACACATGAAAATTCAAGCAAAATAATCAAAAATTTACTGTAAAAAGATTAAACCACCCACTCCAAACTTGGAAAATTAATTGCACATAAGTAAAAGATAACCATTTACCATCAAAGCATAAAAAAAAACCATATTTGAAGTACAATAAAATGTAACAAACCTGAGTATTTTCTTTGACAGTAGCAGCTGCATTACTGAACAACAATTCTGAAGTGCCATTACTCATACTACTGTGCTCCGATGGCCCTGAATCACCATTATTTACATTCTCCTGGATCACCACTCTCTCACTCAGGTTCTGGCCAAACACAAACCCCGAGGCCCCAGAGGCAGGCTGGGCCAGGGCTGGGACTTGGCTGGAACTCCTAGGAGCAGCACTTGTAGTGCCCAATGGTACAAATTTAGGTGCATCTTCTTTAGTCTCTTTTAGTCTTTCTTCAACTTCGGTTTTGTCACCTTCATCTTCAGGTTTCTTTTCAGCCTCTTCAGTGTCAGTGACTTTAAAGAATGGATTGTTGCTAGGTTTCAGTTGGGATGGACGGAGTATAGAGCCTGGAACATGTTGGTACTCATATGAGGTGTATTGTTTAGAGTTCACAAACAAAGTTTATTTGTTTTTTTTATATAAATACATATTTGCATTGTAAGAACAATCAAATAAGAACAATGTTATAAAGGCAGAGAAATGATTTACAGAATTAAGGACATACCAAATGGATTAGATCCAAACCCTGATGAGCCAAATGTTCCAAGGCGAGGTTTCGCCAGCACGGACCGAGACTGGGATGTTCCATTATTCATATCTGTAATCAAGCAGTTATTACGAACATTACATGCAGGTATACAAGATACAACAAAATTATTCAAATTTAAAAATGCGAGTCTTCATCTTCAATACAAATATGCAGAAATTGGAGAAGTAAAAAAGTAAACAACCGTTAAGCTGACACTGCTGACACTCATTTTTGACTTATTTTAGCGATTCAATTTAGCTCAATTCGCAGCTTACTGTGGTTGTTGTTAAAAGCCTGAAATATCAATAGTCAATACTTGGAAATTGTATGCTCAAATATGTTAATAGGCAGGATATTTTCGTACAGTTAGCGCGTTAAATACGATAAAAGATGATAAAAAAATTACGTTGAATGGGCAGCATGGCTTGGGAGCGAACTAATATGCTCAACCTTCGCTACTGCAATGTTAGTTTCAGATTATAAACACCGCGCAGAGTTATCCTCACGGGCATGTCTTAGTAAAGCCAATATAAGACTCGATTTTAAAGGAAAGATAATACATTACCTTGCTTCGCATCTGCCATTGTCGAGAAAAGACAAGCAAAGCAAAGCAATGCGAATCGAGTGAACTGACATTGCAAGAGGTGTTGCCATTGTAACCACGCGTGTTTTCAAGCGTGTTTAAAATATGAGCTGAAACAGATTATCAGCTTTTTTTTTTATTAGCACATGTCAAGACAGACGTCATCCTTCTGTCCTTGACTGACAGTTTTGACAGATTATTGTCTCACATCAAATACGTCATGGGAGTGTAGCTTTAATTTACTACGTTTTTATTATATATTTTGTTTATAGAACATTCCATTTTAATAGTACTGTAAATAATTAGGATAGCAGAGTTATTAAGTGAAATGAATTAAGTGAATCAATCGCCATAATATACTTTCGTTGGAGTTTCCTGCGATGTACTTGTTTTTCGAGCAACTTTAAAAGACCTGCAGAGTGCAATTGCTTTTACGAATATTCAACAAAAGGTGAGGATTTCCGTTCATATTTATTTAATTTAATGCCTAGGCAAGTTAAGGTAACTTCACATTCGTGTTATCGCAGCGTTGCTTACTCCATGAAATAAAAGCTATTTTTTATTTTTAAAACCTTACTTTATTGTAATCGTTGTGTTAACTTGTCACAATGTCTTTAACTTTTTCAGTATTTTGCCTACTATCTGAAATTTAAGTGAATTCACATTTAAATGAGTGCGTAATCCTGCCAACTTGCTAAAAAATGACAATTTATCAACTCATTCTCATAAATATTTTCAGTAAGCTAATAAGCATGTTAGGTTTTGCTTATTTATAAACTATAATAAGCAAAGTGCCATACCCTCAATGAAGGTCTCATCAACTAAAATGGTGGTTATCATTGAATTATGTTTATTACCACTTTTTATAGCTAATGAAATGGATCCGTGTGGTGTCGGGTTTAGAATAACACCTCTCCATTTCTTCCGTGGATGTCGTAAAAGGCGACTAAGGACATAGGTTAAGGTATATTTTAGGCGACAGGTTAGCAACCTGTCACTATTGTACCTGCCAGCTCAAAACCTAAAAAATATTATGCTAGAAGTGGCTACAAAACGTGAAATAGTCATTGTTTTGTCTTTGTAGCGTTTTGTGTGCTCTGCCTACCCCGTTTGGGAATACAGGCGTGATTGTATGTATGTATGAAATGGATATCTACTAATTAAAACACTTGCTCTTAGAAATATGAAAATATTGACAGAATTACTTGATGCATCTGAACCTGTTGGATAGTGGTTTTGATTAATTTTGAACAATTTTAATATTAACACACATGTACTTGTTTGAAACTTTTAAATGTTAAATTTATGTTCAGCAAATATAACCACAACATATGCTGGTACTACTATGTTTTAGACAAATACAAATGCATTATTCAGAGTACATAAAAGTATTATTTTATGCTTCCGAAATGAAGGTTGCAACTTGCAACATTATCCCCAAAAATTAACAATAATTTTAAGTGATATCACCTCTCTGAACATTCATAAATTTATATTCTGTTTGCTCCTTTTATTTTAGTCTTATTTGTGTGAGATATGTTATTTTGTAATGTAATCTTGTTAAGAGTACACAGTACACTTTTAGACTAATTATGCCAAGTCAGAATGAGGCTGCTGATGTCATGGAAACCAAATGATCTAAATTTTTTATGTGATTTCTTAGATGGTATGACTTTGCACCCAGTGGAATTTTAGTCCTTGTTTGTCTATCAATATTGTATGCAGAACCTGGATATCAAGAGCACTATCACTTATCTAGTTTCTGGATACTACTTAAATATATTATGGTAATGATGAAAAATTTATGTTTTTGTCTCAAATAACACAAAACTACCAAGACCATTTTTTTTATTAAAATACTTCTTTGTCACTGTTTAATATGTAAAGGAAATATTTATCACAAAATGTTTGTGGAATAAATGTCCAGTAATTGTAATTTAATCTACTAAAAAGTGAAGGCCGAGTTAGGATTTAATACTTGTCTTTGTCTACACTAATATTATAAAGAGGAAAACTTCGTTTGTTTGTTTGTTTGTATGTTTGTTTGGTTGTAATGAATAGGCTCAGAAACTACTGGACCGTTTTCAAAAATTCTTGCACTATTCGAAAGCCACATTATCCACTAGTAACATAGTCTAAATTTTATTTTGAAAAAAAAAAGAGGATTCTGCAAAATATTTGGGTTTAGATACTTACATCTACACTAATCTACACTAATATTATAAAGAAGAAATGGCAAATGGGTAATGAATGGGAAAATTCTTGCACCATTCGAAAGCCACATTATCCACGAGTAACATAAGCTAAATTTTATTTCGAAAAAAAGAGGATTCCATAAAATATTTGGGTTTAGATATCTACATCTACACTAATATTATGAAGAGGAAAACTTTATTTGTTTGTTATGAATAGGCTCAGAAACCTACGACCCCAAAATCCGAAATTTACGCGAACGAAGTCGCGGGCGGAAAGCTATTAGCTATAAACTGGATTTAATTACCCCACATAAAAACACCTGTAATATTTGGCCATGTAGGAAAGGAGTCTGTCTCTATGGGACAAAAAACCTTGAATATGTAGGTACTAACTCAAAAGTGATTATTAAAAATAAATCTCTCTAGAAAAAAAATTTCAAGTTAAAAAATGAGTATTTATACAAGGCTGTATCGGTAGGTATTCAAATAATTCCGAGATCTCTTCTGTGTCATTCCGAACTTAATGCGAGCGAAGCCGCGGGCAAAAGCTGGTTCCTCATAAACAAATACTTGAATGTAAAATTTTATGAATGAGAAGAGGTCATAGTTAAGTTATGCAAACAGTTGTAATTTCTAATGCTCTGTGAGTAAGGACACTATAAACTAAACAGTAATATTCTTGATGTGTTGAATTTCTTATGGAAAAAAGGCTGTCGACATACCTAGTCCAATATCTGTGTGGCAGCTGGATCCCTTTGCTACCATTGTTGTCGCAGCAAAGCAACATAGCAGATGGTTTAATAGGTCAGAAAAGGTTTTCCTGGGCTATAGAGTCTTATTAAAGTAAAATCTTAGGTCAACTAACTTAGACGACAATTACTCCTAAAAAGAACTGGGAAATCTTCTAGCTTTTTTGATTTTTAGGGATTATTATTCTGAGTAAAATTGACGCGCTAATTTACTCCCAGCCTTTATTCTTTCGTACTGTTTTTGCGGCATTCAATAAAGTTGGCGCATTTGTATTCTTGTCATTACAAAAGCAAAAATTAAACATGATTTAGAAATTACGACGGGATCTTGGCGCGATATTGAACGATAAATATGTTGTTAAGATGACAACGATGATAAGGTGAGCCCAATGATCATGCTATTTGATGTTTTAGTTCATGTCTAGAATAAACTTAGCAAAGATAAATAATATAGTGATTGGTGGTACCTCTTGCCATTTGTTGTAAAAGACCTAGACCTCGAGACGCGTAATCATAATCAATGGTGCAATCCTTATCGTAGAAAAACAAACAAATCTTGGTCCATTCTGAACGACGTCCCGAATTCCTGGGCTTAAGGCCTGCCTCTAATCTGGCTGTGGTTTATATCGAGGCGACCATTATTTTTGTGGCGATTAGATATTCAGAAAGGTCGCATTCGAGGTGGAAATGTTTATTTGTTGCTGAGTCACGCTCGCCGACGCGCGGCGCGATGCTTTTGTGGTATTTACAAGATAGATTGTTCAGTCCTTCGTGGTCTTTGTAACAGCAAGCTTGTACGCGTATATAATAATAGGCAAATAAATCGCAAGCAGCCGCGTGAGTCGTGAGCCGCTGGCTGGGCGCCCTGCGCACGTCGGCTCGGCCCTGGAGCGCGACGGGGACCCGTGCCTCATGGATTGCTTTAAACGACTTTACTAACTCTTCCTTTAACAAAGCTAGTCTTAAACTCTCAGTCAACGTATTTAATGGTAAAATTACCTATAGGAACCCACTTAAGTGCCGTGTTGTGCTGTTTTGTGTAAAAGTGAGACTAAACGTGTGATAATAAGAGTTTTCTCTTTCTAAGTATTAATTAGGAGTATTAAATTTGAGATTCTATTGATCTCGTCGTTGTAGACATGAGACTGAACGCTGCCAAAGACGGTATCCAGGATATCCTGTACAGGACTGAAGGTAACCCAATGTTATATGTAAACAATGCATAGAAGAAGCATAATTGAATAATACTTATTTAAATAACTTATTACTGTGTGCCAAGATAGTTTTTGTTTTTGTCATTTTTGTAAGTATGTAGATAGGTAGGTCTGTACCGACTTTCTCAAACCCTGAAAATTCAAGTTGTATAATCAGTCAAATTTGAAGGCTAACGACCGGCGAATGCTATCTTCTCTAATTCAATGATACACCAGTGCAAGTTCATGTAGTCAATGTCGAGGCTGATCCTTTATCTTACTTTTTAAGTGATCGCCGCGGTAACCGAGTTATTTATACGTAAATTAGGAATATTTCATTCCATCAGCTGGCTTAGCACGGTAAGGCGTGAGTCGCGTCACGCGCTAGATAAACTATACCTGTCACTGTCTAACTAAAGGCGTCAGAAAAAGACAGGTGGTCTAACTAGCGCGCGACACGGCTCGTGCTATGCCGTGTCATACGCTTAGTGCAGAAAATTACGCATAATGACAGTTATCACATCGACGTGGCAAACAGTGAGCAATGCAAGTATTGGTCTAGTTGTAACCCGCGCTGGTGCTGAGCCCCGAGCTGCCGGGCCGACTGTAGTGTATGAAAGATGTCTCTGCGCAGACGGGGCCGGGGCGAGGGCGGGTGTTACTGCTTGCACACGTCTCGTTATTTTCGTTCAGTTTGCCGCGTAACCTCTCCAGTGAACGTTACAATCTGAAGATAAAGATACTAGAAGGAGGTTCACTCAGACTACCATAGCCAATCGATAATGAATTCCTGCCATCGCATGCGATCTTACATCACAGAAATTTGCTCCCAGACAAAAGATCAGCTGATAAAACTAGGTGCTTATACTAAAATACCTTGAACGTGAAACTACCGTGAGACTCGCTTATAATAAAAATACGGATAACTCACGTCTTAAATCGGGTTGTTGGACGATCAGACCGGTAGCGCGCAGTCCGTTGGCCGAAACTTGTCGAGCATTTGTTGTCCATTTAAATGTGAGTTATTCGTATTTTTCATCATACTGAAATGCTGTTTACGGCTTATTTCTTACCAAGGACCGTGTGCTTTATACTCGTTACGTAGCCACTTGTAAGATCTAAGTTTTGTGTACCTGTTCTTACGAGTTTGATGTCACACTCCAGTACATCCTCTCTGTTTTGTCGGACAGACGAAGGCAGCATGGATACAGACATGGAGGGCGTGGGGCGCGGCAACCTGCTGGACGACATGCCCCCCTTCAACTACGAGGCCACGCTGCAGGGCGACGTGGGCGCTGGCTGCAACGACGTCGGGGACATGACCTTCTGTATGGGCAACTATATCTCGGACTTCATGAAGGTAAGCGGTTCTGGAGCACCACAAACATTGGCTATTTTTTAGGGGTAGCCTGGCCCCTTGACATGCCGTTGTGTCGACGATTACCTATACTCCAAAATTTGTTTCGGTTACATAACGTCCTAGAACGGGCATTAGATAATATAAGAATGCCCTCTCTGCCGTCCCCCTTTGCAGTACCGGTTTTGACACTACCACAACGCCCTGGGCGATGAGGTTTCTATGGCGGCCCCATCTAAAAGGGATAGGTTACAAAGGTGTTTTGTGGCACCCATTTTACCCGGCGGCCTGGACGGTCGCCTAACCGCGCCGTACCCCAACGCCCCTACACCCCCTTCGCCTTAACGTATACGTCAATGCCAGATAGATGGTACAGAAACAACCTTACACCCATTGAACACTTGTACGAATCTAGAGTCAGCTCTTCTACCTTGCATGATGGAATAGCAATTCTTGCTCTACCTTTCGTTGCTCTTTAGGCTACACAGTAACACGCCCGAGACGACACGCGCTTGGGATAGACTACCTATCACTTTCTGACGTCTGTGATGGTATTAGTATATCTGGAGCGCATCTCTATTCGAGACTTGCTGTCCTAAGCTGGCTGGTGCCATTATCGTCAGTGTATACCATAAATTTTTTGAACATATCTTGAAGCTCGCCGGGAAGGAGTGTAGTTTATGTATCTTTGCCATTTCCATCGCAATAACTCTACCTAATGACATTAGAATTTAGAGAGAGAGATGAGTAGGTATCTGAGTTGAGTAGATGATGTTGTGTAATTTTACTGGGATTACTTCTCGTGCAGGTGATGGACTGATGGACGTTTGTGCTCATCACAATGATTTCTCAGAATTTAATCTTCGAAGACAGTCATGATCATGATGAGTTAAAATTGCTTAGTTTGGTTAGAAGACATCAATGTAGTGATCGGATCGTATATATCCACAGGAGATACGGGAGACCTTCGATCAACAATGGAGATGCTGCTATTATGCTCATGAATCATAAACGTTTTGGTTTTATGCTGATTCTTTGCTAAACGCTCGTTGGTGCACTTTAAATATTTATGTTTTCATTGAATTCACTGCCAGGGGTTAAAACGCTTAGTTTATTTTCAATTAATTATTATGGTCGGGCAGTAAGTCAGTAGGCATGCCAAATGCGCAGTACTAACTCAACGAACCGCGTGGTTATTGCATGTTCAGAATGACTTGTCAAACGCGAACGTACACGTAGCCCCACATAATAAAAATATGTTATTGAAAAACTAGTCTTTAAAACAAGGAGTAAGTACATACAAAAACAAATAAACCGAGTGTATGTGGAAAATAGAGAGTAACCTAAGGCCTAAGCGATTAACTATACATATTGTTTTATGTACAAGAAATAGCAACAGTTATGTAAAAGGGAAATACAGTATCCCATCAAAAACATTCTGTAAAAAAACTATCTAAGTCTCGTTGAAGCTGCTTTTTTATCTCTAAAAAGTAATGAAATCCAGACAAAGTACCTAGTGCCAAGTCTAAGGTTCCTCCTTACTGCGATTTCTTTATTATTATAGTTAATGCTGTGTGCCTTGGCCGTTGAACATTATTTTTACGTTAGTGGGTACAAGTCAATTTTGTTGACACGTAATGTTGTAACTACCTTGCTTGTTACGCGAGATAATAGCCCATACTGGTATGGGCAATTGGTATAAAGTGTTCAACGGCCAAGTCACACAACATTAACTATAATAATAAAGAAATCGCAGTAAGGAGGAACCTTAGACTTGGCACTAGGTACTTTGTCTGGATTTCATTACTTTTTAGAGATAAACAAGCAGCTTCAACGAGACTTGGATAGTTTTTTTACAGAATGTTTTTGATGGGATTTCACTTCTTTTTGAAGAAACGTGGGAATATTCATTTATTTTGTTAGATTTCTTATTTTACACATTTTTTTATCAAATCTTTTTTTTTTCCGGTTCTGATTCTTGTACAGTAGGAACAGTTTTTCGTATCTATTGCCCAAGCCCATTCGCGTTCCTTAAATTAGAAGATGTGTCTCTCTAAGCTGGATTTTTGCAATTATAGTCGATTTTTTTCTTATGTACCAGACCAGCTCAGGGTCTTCATCAGATACTTCAGACCTCAGATTTTTGACATCAAATGAAGCGACCCACTAAGTTGAATATTTTTTGTAAAGGAGGTATGTCGATCTCTATAGTAGTTTGGTTGGGCTCTAGTGTTTTCTAATCAGGTTCACCAGGTACTCCAGATCTTCGATTATCCTAGTTTTTACATTTTTCCCTTTATGTAGCCGTTAATCCCTAACCATGTACCAAATTTCAGCTCTCTGAGTTTATGGGAAGTTACTAGTTCTATTTTGATGATCATGAGTGAGTGAGTGAGTGAGTGTCGAAAATGCGAAACTTTGCTTTCGCTTAACTTCGGAACTGAATTACCTACAGACTTGAAATTTTGGATTTTAAGTATGTAATTGTAGCTTACTAGATGACGAAAATTTCAGCGTCCTGGTATTATCCAAAGGTTCTCAAATAGGGGCCTGAAAATGCCGCGAAATGGTTCCAGTAAAGGATGGTACGGCAGTGCTTGCTTTGCGCTCGACTTGGTGGAGGCACGGCCGTGCCCCCCGATAGAAAAACCAAGCATTTTTGGCCTTGACCTTGAACCCTAAATTCGTTTGTGAACCTCCTTCACCCTCTTGTATCTTGAGCTGTGATGGCCTGTTTAGATATATAAATATGTAAATTCAATTGACAACTGGATATCCTACTGCTACTTATATTACCTGAGTTCAGAGGCTTGAGCTTTGAATTATTGAGGGGACATATGCTTGTATAATTATTATATGAATTTAATAAGTATATAAATATCTATTTGCCCAGCTGTTCCGTACTAAAAGATTTTGATTTGCGCACTTGATAAAATAGTGCAAATTATTTCATTATATTTTAGTTAAATTTTTAATATACGGAACTCAGTGATATACTACGTTCTCGACCTTGGCCAGATTTTCCCTTGTAAATATTATTCAACTGAGCAACTGTAACGACATACGTACATACTAGAAGTATGCATAGTTGGTATTCTCGCTATCGCAAGCTAGCATGACTTGCAGTTCTTATTAAGCCACGCGGTCTCATAAAATTAAAACGACTGTAAGTTGTTAGTTAATATTAATTTTTCACATATTAAGTAGGAAGTCTAAAGAATTATTTAAAATCATGCTAGTCATTAGAGTTACCTATGTACCTACAAACAGCAACGTACTTCAGTTTAGTTTATGAATATCTCCAACCTGAAATAAACCTTATCAACATAAGATAAGAATTATTGTTGAAGTTTCGAATTTTGGTACATCGTATTGTTGAATATGTTGGCTGATAGTATATAGGTAAGTACTTATGTTGAAAATTTAACGGATAACTCACGTACATTAAATCGAGTTAACTCGAGCTAAACTCGATTTAATGTACGTGAGTTATCCGTTAAATTTTCAACATGAGTGAGTCTCCCGGTAGTTTAATGTTCAATATAGGTAAGTAGGTACTTAGTTTAAATGGCATTGAGAAGTAAAAGTGAGTCTAGTTTTATTAGGCATCCATAATACGCTTATTGTATTACGGATTTTATTATAGTTTTTTAGCTAGCTGAGTAGGTATCTGAGATGTTTCTTACACATTGTTTATTTTATTTTAGAACCGTCAAACCTTGATAACAGTGACCGCTGCAACAAAAGAAAAGCCGCCCTTGCCACTTTGGCACGCTAAAGATTAAGACTAGACAATTTTGTTAAGTATAATTTTATCGCGTGCCGAAACATAAAATGAAGCTGCTCGTTTACGCAGATAGATTGTCGCTAAATAGCGTGCTAGCCACCGAGACAAAGTTTGTCGATCATTGGGAGATGAAATGGCGGAAATACCGTACTGTGCTACAGAGGCAGATTTTCCAGAATTATACGTCACGAAAATGGGTCCCTCTTTGCGTTCCAAATAATTGTCTTTACTTCATATGTCTCGAGGCTCGAAATAAATAAGCTTTAGTCTGTAGGCATAGCACAGCAACACACGCAAGTTGTTTCGCGCACGGGTTACTATCTGTCACTTTCTGGCATCACTAGTTAGTTAGTGACAGGTACAGTCTATCTATAGGTATGGTAAAATGAGTAAGATCCGCAAGTACTACACACTGAGTCCTACCTCAGGCTCGAATGAAATGAGTAAATTAACCACACAGGCTCAATCCATGATAAACGGATACGTATCCCATATGTTTCGAGTATACTATGCTTAGTGTATTAATTACTATGGTAATTTAGAGTACTGTATTAATTTCGGTTCATAACCTACACATGGAAATTAAAATTCCTGCGAGGATTTGGAACAATACTCCACAACTTCGAATATACTGCATGTTACCTTATCTTGTAGAATGACTTGCGAACGTCGTCGGTATTATCTTGCTCTGTATTAAATAAATGAAGTATTAAATCCTACGATCTGGCTTTAACCAGTTCTGAGCTGGGTAGGTAGGTATTAAAAATAAAGATAATAATAAAAAAACGGACCTCAAAATTAAAATACATACAAACATACAGGGTTATTTGTAAAACATCAACAACCGCGCACGACTTTATAGCTAACATCATATACAACATACAACATTTGTTCTACGAGTTTTATCATGACATGACTCAATGATTACATTAATTAAAAAAGATTTTTCAAACCTCTATTGTACTGTTGAGACATTTGTAAGTCTATGTTTGCCTACCTCGCCTCGCCGCTTGCCCCGTGATTTGGAAGGGATTGTTTGCCGACTTTATTTATACGACGTGATGCGCACAGAAATAAGAACAAACAGGCGTAAAATTAAATTGATATTAATTAATTAACATTATCAAACAATCAAAAGTCGTAGAACAAAATGTTGTCGTTTATGAGGTTAGCTACAGTCAACAAAAAATGTAATACGATCATTCTATCAAAAATATGGACATGACTTACACTCTTATTGCCGTTGCCATTACATTAAGGTCGTGTATTTTTATCATTTTGATCGTTTCGATATTTATTTTGCTGACCGTTCCTACTCATGCTAGGTTATTGATGTTTTACAAAATAACCCCGTATATCTGTAATAATCTGTATGACGTGTTGATATTATTAGGTTATGATATAACTCAATTAAGTATGTTGCGCTACCTCCAAGTCATCTAACACCGTTTACCACTAAGGCCGCACAGCTTGGTGGACTAATAGTTAAAGTTGTACGATCGAACCAATTAATTTCGGATCCATCACAGAACGTTCTCATAATAAAAATACCTACATACATACATACGTCACGCCTGTATTCCCAAATAGGGCAGGCAAAGCACACAAAACGCTACATAGACAAAACAATGACTATTTCACGTAGCATATATTTTTTCGTTTTAATGTGGCAAGTACAATAGTGACAGGTTGCTTGTCTGTCGCCTGCACGCTTAGCACGGAATGCAAACGCGACGCGACAAGCGACATAGAAGCTCGAGATAATGCTATGTCGCGAATCGGTAGCACGATGAGTAGCGAGATAATTTCTCGAGCCGCGTTTAAATGTCATGATGACGAATGACAGCTAAGCGCGATATATTTTCAAAAAGCGTAGCACGATAGCATTTAAGGCGACAAATATCTCGATTCTTAACGTCAGTTGGCGAGACATATGTCTTCGACGTTTTGGGTGCGCGACAGTGCAAGATGAGTTTGTGATTTCTCAATTTATCGAAAAATTTTTAGTATTTAAACCATACATTATATGTTCAAGAGCGGCTTTTTCCGATATCCTCTACTTGAAAGATCGGCGCGAGGAGAAAATGTTATGGTGGGCGATGCGGGATGCGTCGAATCCATTTGAGCTCTTCGACGGGAATTTATGCACAATTTTCACATAAATAAGGCCAGTCTTTGTACCTGTGCCGGGAGCACGAGGGCGCCCTGCCCCGCCGATGCCTACCCGTTCATATTCAGGTACGTACTAAATAAAATGTTTGTCCACCAAAGTACTTTTCTTGTTATAAAACCTACTTTACTTACAAATACCTACTTCATGTTATTTTCATTGTTAAAAACAACACATTTTGAATTACAGCTACTGACTTCAACAAAGCTAAAATGGCTGGTGGTAGCTACCAGCGAGATGTCGGCCAAAACTACTCGCTATGCGCAGCATAGCGTACGGTTTCCATGTACCTTGACCATGTTGTAGGCTGCCATCAATAAATGGTAAGAATCAGTGGTATTAAATCAAAGCAAAGTATTTAATACTTCAATTAGGGGCCATATACTACGTATACAACATTATGGAACACTACCGCTAAGAAAACAGATGTCAGTAATTTATACATACATGCAATGATCAAAAGCATCATGGTCAAAGCCATGCCGAGGTATTTCACAATTCGTAGCTACACCGAACATATTTTATGGGTTTTACTTCATGAGGTACAATAGTGACAAGTGGCTAGCCTGTCGCCCAAAATATACCTTAACCTATTTTCTTAGTCATCTTTTACGACATAGACGGAAGAAATGGAGAGGTGTTACTCTAAATCTGATACCACATGGCAGTCATTTTAGGGGATGAAAATTCTATGTATTGAGTTGCCAATATTTTAACAATCTATTATTTTATTTCAGATTTTAAACACCTATCCCTTATTAACATCGAGGAAGATCAGGTAGAAGAGTCACCAAGCGATTTCGGAACTATTTCCCCAGTAGGAATAGAGAGGAGAACATCAATTATAAACACACAATTTCAGTATTTCAATTAATAAATAATTACCTACAATTTTTTGAATTTGTTGTTGTATATGGACGGACAGTCAAATCCCTAAATAATACCCTGTGCCCCTGTCGCCCCCGTCGTTTACTATTGCAAAAGTATAACAAAAAGTGTATTTTTATTACTATCATGTTCACAATCGAATGGTTTTGCATACATATATGCTAACATGCGAGATCATAAGATGAACAAACATAATATCTACTATGTTAATTATTCATAGTGATCGGATAGGATGTCCCGTGTGGTGCTGGGTTAGAATAGCACCTCCCCCTTTCTTCCCGTGGGTGTCGTAAGAGTCTACTCTACTCTGGGAAAGGGTTAGTGTATTGTGGGCGATGGGCTAGCAACCTGTCACTGCAATATCACGTTTTAACCATTTGGTTACCCTGAAATTGCTAAACGTGGTACTGGATTTTTGAATTCATGTGCTCTGCCTACCCCTCTTGGGAATACAGGCGTGAGAATATGTATGTATGTAATTATTCATAGTTTAGACAAATTGAGATCATGATAATGACTTAATCCTTAAGAAATAATTTAAGTGATAATCAAAGAAACCTGAAGAACCAATTATACATATACAATCTCTATGTCATCTAAATATTCCAAATGAAGTTAAGTAAAAGCTGGAGCTTGTCGATGGTTTTCAGTAAAAACTTCACTCAAAGAATGAACAAAATGGCGCAGCACTATTACCGATTCGCTGCTGCTATAAAAGATTGTGACACAAGTCATTTTTTTCATACAAATGGTAACACCCGTAACTCGCCCGTGACTTCTCTATCTCGATGCGTCAGAATTTGTCGCTGCGTCGTTCCGTGCTACGGAAAGCGAGAAACTGACAGCCGCGAAATGGACATCTCGAGTCGCTTGTCGCGTCGCGCTTGCACTCCGTGCTAAGCGTGCTGGGCATACCTTAACTTATATTCTTAGTCGCCTCATACGTTAAATGTTACCATACGGGCAACTCTGCTACTAACACACACACTTATTAAAAAAAAAGGGTTATTGTCCCATTTTAGTTGTGCTGTCAGCGACTTGGTTGCTCGTATCAGACGGAAATCAGATTCTTGATTCTTTTTTTTTTGTCTAGGGTAGATAACAAGAATAAGCGTATTCTACGCTGACAGAAAGGTGTGGGCAATAGTTAATAGCTACATAAATATGACGCGTTATTCCCTGCGGGCGGCAGTGGCATCAGCAGAGCGCCATACCTGCGCTTCTGTTCAGGCTTACTTCTTTTGCTTCATCCAGATCACCATACTGTCATGCATGCTTGTCAGCTGCTGGTAGGTTTTATTGGGCCTGTCGTTGTTATATTTATGTATATTTAATATTGACAAAATGTGCGTGAATACGGAGAAATCTGCTCCCAAGATTGCCAGTCTTGTGAAAGATTGACTTGGTGTATTCCAATTTTTGTCTAATTGCACAAAGTCTAAAAAAGGATTAATCGTTGCAATTCGACCCATAAGTTAATATAGTAGATTGTTCAACAAGGGACTAAAACAAGCCATAATGTCACGAGATATTTAGACACCCGAGCATAGCGAGGGTGGCTATAGTTCGAGTGTCATTATGGTTGTTTAGTCTCGCGTTCAACACTCTACTTTTCACTTTGAATGCGAGGAAAAAAACGACGTTCTTTCTGTTATATAAAAAAATACAATACTGATTACAACAAAGCATTCCATGTACAAATATGTTTTAATCTAACCTAAGAAAAATTAAAAAAAACGCGGTTTTTCTTTTCTTTTACTTTTTTTTTGTAAAGTGACGCTTTGAATGCTTGCATATTTAGCCAACAGATTTTAACTTTAAACTATTTTTAAGCTTATTATTATTACACTATGCATAATAAAATGTTTTAATAATTATTATAACGAAATAAATTATTATTCGCAATCAATAATCATGTTTTGCGAAATTAAATCACTTTTAAAAGTTTTTTTGGCAGAGTAACAATTACCGCCATTTTTAAAGACGTAGAAATAGCCTCATTGACATTTTGAGGTTATTTTTACGTCTATAAAAATGGCGATAATCGTACGTTCACAAACACGGTGACTGGCTGTTTAAGAGGTTTCTAAGGCCAATTAAAAAAATATTACTTTAGCCCCTAGAGCTTAAAAAGGAGTTTTAGGCCCGCTATATAGGGACTAAAGAATCACTTTAAGAGCATGAGAAGTGAAAAGTACTTTATTTTGTGTTTTTTCCACCTTCAATCACTCCACACATCATAAAACGAAATTGTCATAGTCGTAGAAACTGAAGATTCAAGTAATGTCCCAAACAGCCGCGTCATAGTCAATAAGCCATTTTGCATTTGCGCAATATTCACCACTATTTCACAATAATTTTGGTAATCTAAAGGTTTTTCACACTGAATTAGTGCTATGCCCAAAGAGCAGATCATAACGGTAAAACTGCCCTCATCACCATGAGACCGCAAAGACCACCCTCATATTTTCTGTAAGTTTTATTGTGATCTAACACTCCAATCACATCACACTTTAAACGTAATTGGTACATGTTTAACAACGATAATACATTTTACCGAAATTCGTAGGAGCTACAAGATATAAAATAGATAGGTATGTAGTATGTAGATTGTATATCAAGGGAGCAAAATGCCTCATTCAATTCAGAGGACCGAAGAATTCAAGGATAATAATGTGGAATTCAGAGCTTAGCGAGCGATTTGCAATGTGTAAAGTAATTTGTAACCGTAAAATACAATCGACTTTTCACTCCTATGAGAAAAATTGTCAATGGTCAACACACACAATGGTTCACATTCAGCATTGGTTTATTCTGTGGTTGTGTGCGAAAAGCTGAAAGCACAGAGAGCGACGTGGTGAGAGGGGAGCGGCGCCGTAGACACCATTCGTTGCAATATTCCATCCAACTTGTATTATAGTTAGTTTGTATAGACTACGCGTTGTTTTATGTATGATGTATATGTCACCGGAAAATAACACATTCCGTAAGTTTATAAATTTCCTAAAAATTTTCAGGAAATTTATAAACTTCCGTAAGATTCCAAACGGGAGGCAAATTGTATTATTTTACGGCCGCATTTTCGTAAAATAATCAATTTACGTTAGGTTAGGTTAGGTTAGATTATGTTAATTTAGATCAGATTAGCTTTATTTATGTTAGATTAGGTTAGGTTAGGTTAGAATTTATTCAATTTTGCAAAAACGTGGGCGTAATAACATTATTTGTCTCCCGTTTGGAATCTTACGAAAGTTTATAAACTTCCTAGGAAATTAATAAACTTACGGAATGTGTTATTTTCCGGTGACATATATATAACATAAAAATGCGTCGTAAAACGGATAAACTCGCGTCCAATTGCATCAGTCGGCATTCAAGCAAGCCATTGAAATCAGAGTGTATCCGAATCTCAATCGTGATAGTGGGTGGTCTGTTCCCCCGAGCTGGAAAACTGTGCTTAAGACTTATGCTGTGTCTGAAGTCGGTATGAACTACTATTCGCGTGCCCACGGTCGCTGTAACGCGGTCAAAACGTCGAGGTAATTAAAATGATACAAACTCCCGCGTCATAATAAATATGATTGAGAATCACGAAAGTTTAAAACATTGTATGAACTGCTCTACCCTACATTGGACGATTACAGTGTCCGTTGTGTCAAGCAGTCGCGTAAAAAGAGCGGTGGCGCACAGTATGTTGCTCCTGATTAAGGTCCACGAGTAGACTCGAAACACGTGCAGCTTCTTTCATATTAGTATTTACTCAAGTTCAAATGTTATAAATATAACTTTATAGCCAATACCGCCTCCACGCCACCCCATCATAGAAGTCTGCACTTTGGTAGCGTAGAAAAAGGCCTCTGCTTTAAAGGGCGGTCGCGGAGTAAAGCGTAATTCGAGTATTGACCCGCTGCTATCTATCTCCGTCGCACGCGTGCAGTAATATTGCCCTCACACTCGCACTTGAGCACGTGCGTCGTAGCAGCGGGACAACGCTCGATCGAATTCCTCTGTGCTCCGCGACCGGTCTTAGCTTGACTGATCTCATGAGCTCACCACTGAACCTTGTACTGGTTTGGTTTCAGATGATGTTCACGATGCGCTCGCACCACATGCTGACCGACGTCGTTCTAGAAGTCGGCAGCGAGCTCTTCCACGTGCACAAAGTAGTCCTCGCGGCCGGCAGCCCCTATTTTAAGGTAAGCATCACTTCGTTTACAAAAACACCGGTTTCAAATTCGATTATAGTTTTGAATGCTCGGTTGCAAAAATGTACAATCTAAAGGAAATATTAAACATAGTATGTGCTCCGTGCTCATGGCAATGACAAGCCGTGGTTCTATCTTTGTTTCGATGCATTTGCATGCACGCCGTGCGGCCACGGCCGGGCGTGCTGCAGATTTGTACCGGATTGCTTAATCGCTTTAGTAAATGCCGCCAAGTCAATATTTGATCCTTAAAAAACTAGTAATAAAACATATAATATCCTTATACACCAACCACGACGGATCTGACGAAGTTAACGTAGGTACTTAAAATTGATACTTCCTTCAAGGTATAGCGTAGCGTGCTGTAGTGTACACAAACAATTTGACGCGCAGTTAGAAATTTAGAATCGTTCATATGCTGAGATCACTATTTTTAAGTTCAAGGGCATTAAACATCATCTTATCATTCTCGAGTCTCTCCTTTCGCTTGTGATATCAGGCACTATCCAGCTTGTACACGTTTACTTTTATTTGTAAGTACAATGTCCACGTTGGAGGATTTGATTTAATGCCTTTTATCGGAGGATGTTCAAAGTCTAATTACACAATAAAAATAGATATGCTGTTTTTGGAACTCCTGAAATGAAATTATTTATTTGCTATAAACATGGTATAAAAGTTGTACAGAAGTGTTTGAGCCGTGACATGTTTAGCTAAATATAATTAACATGCAAAGTATTAAAAAAAATATTTTTTAATTATTAAGTATATTTTGAACCTGTTACATGCTGTTTAATTTTTTCAATATAATTGATTTAATAAACCGAGTGATTTAACCTAAAATAGATAGCAGGTTAATGTTAAAAACGGAACAATACGTTTGTTTTCGCTAGCGACCTTCTAGTAGGATATTAAATAAATGTAGTGTCATTCTCTATCTTATCGCCATGATGGCGTGGTTTCTGCTCATCATCGCACCTTGTTGTGTATCTGCAACTGAGAATGTTTTAATTCTATGGACGTAGAAGTAAACAACTCCATTTTTTACATAAAAAATACTGTTTAATGTACATTTGTAGGTAGGTGATTAGTTTCAAACTTTAGTGCTAATTCCTAAGCATCTGAGGATTATTTTCGGCCTAGTTCTGTAAGCTGGACGTTATACCGGTTCCCCGACAGACTAGCAGCCGATATCCTTCAAAATAAATGTTTGATATTTTATTCGTTTAAGAGGGTGCACACAAAATTCGGTGATTTTGATGATTTTCAAATGCTTTAGAAAGCTATAAATCCTTAAGTTTTTAAAGAAAAACTACTGTAACATATAAATCAACTCTTTTTCTAGGGATTAACGGAAAGAAATATTTTATTAGCAACACAGATTTCTTTTACTTAGCCAATTTGTTGAAGGGTTTTCACAAAAATACGCGTCAGAGCTGTCTTTCACTTGAAAATTTTCCATTAAAATTTACCATAAACGATATAAACTAGTTATTATCTGATAGACAATATAGTCTACTGGGGATTAACGGAGAGACATGCATCAAATTATTGGTTTTTATTATTCAAATATCATTGTACATAATTTCAAAGTTGAACTATTACTTTATTTTTTTTCTCATTGATTTTATTATAATTACAAATGAAACAATTTTATTGTGAATTTACAGAATATGTTTAGTCTAACCATATTTTTTT
The DNA here is from genome assembly GCA_005406045.1 of Adoxophyes honmai. Taxonomy (NCBI): domain Eukaryota; kingdom Metazoa; phylum Arthropoda; class Insecta; order Lepidoptera; family Tortricidae; genus Adoxophyes; species Adoxophyes honmai. Next base: position 50,307 of record BHDV01072332.1, on the reverse strand, counting down.
CATGGCTAAATATGAGTTAATTTATTTTTCACGATTTTTTAAACATTGGTCCAAAACCACTAAGGTCAGGTGGGGGAAGAGAAACGCAGGGATAAGAGGGCTCTACAGACCATAATCACTCATAACTCGACGAGTTATGGTCTGTGGTGCCTCTTACCCCTGCCCTGCCCCTGAATTTCTCTTCCCCGCCTGATCTGATAATTACGTTCGTAAAAAATGTGTGCGCCCTCTTAACAAAATGCAAGTCATGTCATAGTCATAACTAAAACCAATTTATTTTGTTATTGCAAAGCTATGCAAATTTAACCATGTTATAATTTAAACACGCATTTTTCCTCCGTAACTAAAAATAATTGCTTAAAATTTAAGCATTCCATTTAAGCCTGAAATAAAACTATATGTAACGACAAACTTAAACCACGTACATATTCTTGATGTTATTAGTACCTATTGCCTTTTGTTACTTGATATATTTCTCATACAAAAATAATCAATTACAATTACTACAGTGTTTCATTGTAAATAGTTCCTTAGCCGACAGAGTGAATAGGAAACTCACTAAATAAAAACGACGAATATCTCAAAAGTAATCGTTTTACAAATGTGTTACACCACTTTTTTGATCCAATTAGGTACTAAAATCGACATCAGTCGTATAACTTCCACTTCCACTACAAAGAAACGCACCTCTCTCCGCAGGCGATGTTCACGAGCGGGCTGAAGGAGTGCGAGATGTCGCGGGTGCGGCTGCAGGGCGTGTGCCCGTCGGCGATGGCCTGGCTCGTGTACTTCATGTACACGGGCAAGGTGCGCATCACCGAGGTCACCGTCTGCCAGCTGCTGCCCGCCGCCACCATGTTCCAGGTATTTATTACGCAGGCGTGCCATCTACACTAATTTACTCACGATGTCTTAGAAATCTTACGCTTAAGTTAGGTTAGGAGGTGAGTTAACATCGCTCGGCGGAAATAGAAGGGGTATGCGCAGTGGTAAATTTTCATCCATTCGGTGTCCGAATTGTTGGTAGATCGGTCGCATTTCGCCTCCTCACGTTGCCCACGATGCACCGATGACCACCACCAGTTTCGCCAAGCGATATTATACCATCGCACGATATAAAGCTTGAACACGCCAAAACGTGGGCACATAAAATATTAAATAAAAAAATATGTAAACCATAATTAAGTTTTTTATTATTGTAATTGCCTACTTACTACATTATTGTACATTTTTACATATTTTTTTTTTAATTGTCCGTTGATTACGCCATAGAGCGTACTTTACGTCGGATCCGGCTCATTAGGGTTTGCACCGCACTGTCGGGATATTTTTTGCAAGCCCAAGTCCACATTTTTTGCAACTCTGCTGCCGATTTAGGGTGTCCACGTTTCTTTTTCAAAATCCCTTTCATTATGCACCAATATTCTTCGATCGGCCTCAATTCAAGACAATTCGGAGGATTGCACTTTTTGGGTACCACAGCAACAGCATTCTGGTCATACCATTCTATCACCGCTTTAGAGTAGTGACAGCTCGCAAGATCAGGCCAAAACAATGGTTGTGAACTGTGGTTGCATAAAAAGGGTAAAAGACGCTTTTGCAAACATTCTTTTTTGTAGATTTCACCGTTTACTGTGCGTGTTGTGATAAATGAACGACTTCGTTTGCCACAGCTACAAATAGCTTGCCATACCAGGATTTTTTTTGGAAACTTCGATCTCTTTTTTACCTTACAATCTTCTAGGGTATCTCTACGGCTCTTAGAAGTATAAAACTCTTGGCCCGGTATCTGTTTAAAGTCTGCTTTTATATATGTTTCATCATCCAATACAACGCATTCAAATTTTGTCATCAAATCATTGTAAAGTTTTCGTGCTCTTCGTTTTGCAGATAAATTCTGCTTAGCATCACGATTTGGTGCAGCTTGGCCCTTGTACGACTTTAAAGCAGCTCTTGACTTGACTTTTTGCACATAGGACTGCGACATTTGTACCTTTTTTGCGACATCGCGTGATTATAGCTTGGGATTCTATGTAAAAAGCAGCAAGACACGGGCTTCTTTTTTTTTGTCCTTTACTCCTTGCTTTCCTCTACTACAGGACCCCCAATCCAAGGTCAAGCGTTCTCGGAACTTTTTTAAAACCGAACAGACGGTGGATTGTGGGTATTTTAATAATTTTGCTAGTGCTCTATAACTTAAATTGGGTTTTTGCGTATGGTTGAGCAAAATAATTTCACGCTGCTGATATTCAGACCTCGCCATCGTGAAAACCACTGAATGAAGTGATACGCTCTCAAGATATTTTTTGTTTATCATATAAAGGACTTTATATTTACAGCACTAAATAGTTCCTATACTGTGTGAATGAAAAAAAAAAAGTACTTATGTGTGCCCACGTTTTGGCGTGTTCAAGCTTTATACCATAGCGTACGATCTCCTAATCTCCTATGTGTTTTATACTTATATTGCACCACCTCCATTGATCTTGTTTTTTGGTTTTTGCTACATTCCGCTTAAAAAAAACCTGGTTGAGATAGCGTTTTAGTGATAAGGTCGCCCATTGACTCCCTATCTTTGATGTTCTGTATTTATTTTATGTTGTTCTACGGTATCAACTTTTGATCAATAATAGGTACAACTAGATATTCGCACTTTTGGCGTGCGCTCTTATATGTTATGAGATCTGACCAAGCACGGCCAAAGTCAACGCGACTTGCGATGCAGCAGTGTGTTTAAAAGTCGCAATAATAATGTCCGAAAAACAATCAGACTGTTTTACTTTTGGGAAATAAATATACAATGAGTTACGTTTCTGGGTTTCAACTATTGAAATAATCATCTTTTATAAACCACGAGCTGTGCTACGACTCCAAATGTTTGGCCAAGCTAGCAAACATACGCCCAAACTTCGCCAGCGCAATGAAGTGCTTGACGAAGCACTTTGCTAGTAGTTTATTAAGGTTGCCTTCACATTTTACATAATTTGATTTTGTTTTTACGAAGCGATAAGTAGGCGTTGTTTTTTGTTTTTCTGGGTGCGAATGTTTTAGTAGTGGTGACTTTATTATAGTATTAGTTAGTACTTTATTATAGTATTAGTTAGTACTTTATTATAGTATTAGTAAGCAAATGAAGCAGTAAAGTTACACATTTAAGGAGACAGAATTTAGCTTTGATTCCGTAGGTAATCCGTAATCTAGTTGTAACTAAGTATCGAAAGTACTTATGAACGAGGATATTGTATTGTAGTTCGCTCGGTTATATGTACCTATATCATTTATTTACGGAGAATTAGTTTTTTGGACACTAAATTTTTAAGGACTATTACAAACCAAGTCGCCGGATAATTTTGTTACGACATAAATTAATGACTTTTCTGCGCTTGTTTATTACGATTTAACGTAGTCGTTCTGATTTACTCAGAAAATTTATACAGGTGACACGATGAAGATACCTTTGCATTACAATTACTAAGGTTTTCATTTATTTATGACCACTAACTGTATTCTTTTTACGTGAACACTATCTTAAAGATACATCATTCATTGTTCATATCGGTCACACTCGCTTTATTTTTTTGGTGTGTTGATTTTACCTTTGTACGAATCTTAAAAGTCAATGACCTTATAACATTGTAATATGAGCAGATTTATCATTACGCAAGCGTTATACACGCCCAAATTAGTTATCATTATTAACCAGGCTCGTCTAATTTTCTCCGAATATAGTTCATACCTACAGGCTGCTTTAATTTTATGCAGAATTTTGATGAAATGGAGTGCCTCATTGTCTCTGAGAATTACGACTACGTGAGATATTAAAAACGTGAATTATGAACAATTGAACAATATACTTATCTCACATCATCAAAAAAACACCAGCACTTATCAGATTAATTACGTATCTTTGCACTGTCATGCGACTACGCCTCGCTGCTGTAGCCGTCGTGTTTAATTAATTATTGCTAGTTGGTCCACTTGAATATTTCTAGTCAGAAGCTAATAAACACCCAAACATTTTCGCAAATTTTTAGAAAACAGACTTATCGACATATGTAATTAGTTAGTTCAAAAACATATCTACTGTAACGCAGATTTTGTAATTCGGCACAGGTGTGCGACCTCTACGCCATGATGTTCCATTTCTTATCTGTTTGTAGCAGATGTGTTGATCAAACAGCTACGACCATTTTATTTTTATGTATGTTTTTTATCACTTTGTCGTGAATTCTAAAGGAAGTGCTACGATAAGGTCTAACCAGGGTTGGAAAAAAACGCGTTTTTTTTAAAAAGAACAAAACATCGTGTTTTTTTTCCACGAAAAAAAAAACATGTTTTAATCTCTTTTTTGAGAATGTTTTAATTGATATATTTTAAACATGTTTTAATCATGTTTTAAACATAGTTTAAAACACTTCTTGCTATATCAAATATAATTAAGTACGTACTCTAAAGAGAAAAGATACGTATCTCTAACTTGTAACTGAACAAACAAGATGACGCAATACGTACATTGTCGTACATACGGCTTTGTTCTAAAATGTGGTAGGCAGAGCACACGAAACGTGACATAGACAAAACCATGATTATGACTATTCCACGCTTCGCAGCCACTTCTAGCATAATTTTAGGTTTGACAACAGATGCAAGAGGTATACCTTATCGGTTTAGGTAGTTAAAACAATGTAAACAATCTTGACGTGTCTTTTTATTTAAACGTACACTTTATAAATCGAAATCATTACATTTTACAATTTAGGTATGACAAAATCATTTACTTTCATAATTGAATTGTCTAGTGTAACGATTTTCATTTTTAGACTGTGTATTTCAACAAAAAGACATGTCAAGATTGTTTATATTGTTTTAACTACCTAAACCGATAAGGTATAGTATAATAGTGACAGGTTGCTTGCCTGTCACCTAAAGCATAGAAGGATAGAGAAGATTACGCAATAGTACATAATATTATTATAGGTACTTGACAGAGCGAGTTTTGCCATCCTACAGAGCCGGCACAACCTCAAAAATTAAATGTACTGAATAATTGGTAAAAAATAATAACAAATGAAGTAAGTAAGTAGGTATTGTTTTTTTATGGTTGATTTAAACTTGATTAAAACAAAATGTTTTAAAACATGTTTTATATAGGTATGTTTATTTTTCAGTGTTTTAAACTATGATTTAAACACTTGTTTTAAACAATTGTTTAAAACATTGCCAACACTGGGTCTAACGTTATAGACACTTCGATAAAAGTGAATCAGAAATGCCAACGACAAAGTACCGAATTATGAATTAACCCAATGTGTACCTAGTCACTGTTAGTAAGCAATTATTCTTTATGAAACAGATAAGTGTTCTCGGGGGAAAACTGTAGTATAGTATAAGATAACTCTTAACAAGACTAATGTTTGTTTTCATGGTACGAATTCACAAATATTTACGTAGGTATATAGACACGTAAATATCTGCTTTTTAATTGTTTTACGCGGAGCCGGCACCGACCCACTCATTCACGAAAAGAATATCTACATATCTTAGGAGTTAATGGCGTGTAGATATAATGTTTTCTTAACTGTAGTTATTTATGATACAATGTCGTCAGTCCATTTGCTAAACAATAAAATATGCTTAATCATTATTCGAGAATATTCCAAGAGTACCTACGTCAAAACTATTAATTGTTCACGCCTTGATATTTGGCAATGAATAGAATAGAATTTAAATTGTCTTTCTCTCTTGCTCATGATATCTCCAAGTCCTTTTGCTATTATGTATTTAAATAGTGAGCCTCTCATGCAGTCTGTAAAAATAAGAGACGTCTTCATGCCCTTTTATCTGAGTCTGACGACTATACATGGTCGCATGTAATGAACCGTAAACATTACAGCAAGGCGTTGAAGAAGCTCGAAGGCATGTGGAGATTTTTGTAAAAAAAATGTAGGTATAAATCCATCATCTGTAATTTACAACATTGAGCTTATTCAGTAAGATATGCTCATCACATGCTGTAATGTTTACCTTGACATCCTCCATGTATTCAAAAGTGCAAAGCCTCACAGGAGCGCTTGCCCTTTCAAAGTTTTAGTTAGTGGTGGTTGTGAACATAATATCAGTGTGTGGGCAGATCGCGAACGTGATCGAGGCGTGCTGCGCGTTCCTGGAGCGGCAGCTGGGCCCGTCCAACGCCATCGGCATCGCCAACTTCGCGGAGCAGCACGGCTGCGTCGACCTCAAGCAGAAGGCCAACCAGTTCATAGAGAGGCATTTCACAGAGGTAGCTATCCGTTCGGATCACAGACTCATATCGAAATAGATACCGTGAGTTCCTGCATTTGTATGAAAACCAAGCGTGCCACTTTTTCTCTATCTACTGTAACGTCACATGAGCGCTTTAGTGTATTATAGTATTCAAGTTGTCCTGTCTCTAGGCAGTTAAACCTAATCTAAGTGGTACAAAACTAAATGAAATCGCGTCGAAGGAAGAGCATTGCTATCCCTTTTGGCTCTCTTTTGGCACGCGAAGTACAGACACTTGAGTCATCTATTTCGATAAAAGTCTGTGGTTCGGATCAATCTATTTGTGTTGTCATTCTGACCTCGACCAAGGGGACAACACCCATAGAGTACTTTAGAAAAATAAGGTAAATATTATTTATTGTGCTTGGAAGTTAAAGTAAGAATTTGCTTATGACTGTGATAATTTCTAACTATCTGTGGACTTATATCCTAGAAAATAGCATTTGAATAAATTGTTTAGTTTAGTAAATATTTATATGTCGGCAAGCATACTCGCATTCAATAACGTGGAGCTCTGGATTTAAAAACGTTCATATTTATGTATTAATTAATGAATATGGAATACAACAAGAATATATAGGTTTTCTATGTGGTAGAAAAGGAAGCCGCCCAAAATGACACCCGTCAAACAAAGCCAGTAACAGGCAGCAAAGAATATTATCATTATTTTATCAATACGAAGAACACTTATAATATAAGACACGAAGCTTGACGATTTCATAATGTTTTAATAATACTGTATTGATGTTGTGAAATACTAATAAATATATCTCATTTTACATTTATACATATATGCCGTTAAATGTACAGTCGCTGATAGTTGTCGTCTTAAATTACTATTCTTACGGTTTGTCGCGTTCAAAAATGATATAAGTACAGTCCTCGGCATTCAAAGTGGCAAGATTTTAGGCGGGGTAAGTTCCTGCATTGTTATTCCATGGAAAAAGCAACGCACCAACCCACTGCTTAAAATCTTGCCAAGTTAGACTTCGGGGATTGTACAGTCGTGTGTTAGATATTTTAATCATAATCAGTTAAGAGCATTGCCGATGATGTAATGGATGGTAATAACTTATGACATTACACATTCTGATTAGAGAGTAGAGCAACAGATGGCACAGGTAGAAATTATTTTAAAGTATTTTTTCCTTTGTAGGTCTGTCAAGAGGAAGAATTTCTACAGTTAACCCCTTCAGAGTTAATATCACTGATCCGGAAAGATGAACTCAACGTCAGGGAAGAGTGTGAAGTCTACAACGCGGTGCTAAGCTGGGTGAGTTAGCCTGACTGATAAGGTGGAAACTAGATTTCAATCTTCACTCACTTTTTATAAGTAACCGATCTGTCATTTTGCATCATGCCAATTTCAGAACATTATGATGATAACTTATAGGAATACTATCTTCACAATATAAATGTAATGTATTCGCGAACCGGGTAGACAGACCTATACGCGAAATTTGACATAGACAAGCGACCATTATATTTGGACTGTATTGCGTTTCGTACCACTTTTAGCAATTTTAGCTTTTATTAAGTCAGATAAAAATGATAATAGGTTGCTAGTCTATCGCCCACAGTATACCTTTGGCCAATGCAATGCCACATAGCTGCCGCCGCCGCACGCAGCACGCGGACTGGCCAATCGCGTGCGCGGGTGGTGATTGTGATCAATTCCGCTGATTCAGTATTCTGGTAGCTCAAATTAGTTCACGTTTTGGGAAGTTTTTGTTTTATAACCTAGACATAATTGTTGCTATGTCGTATGTATAATAGTTTGACATGAAATGTATATTTCATGATTATGTGTACCTTTTAGACAAAGGGAGACTTTTTACATCTCCTTCATCTTAATTGACGATGGAGGCACTTTACACCTCTATTAAACTTAGATTAAGTTAGTATATATTACTAATAATAATATTTTATAAATTACATTTTTTTTCTCTCTTTTGACTTGTGGAAATTGTATGGAATCAGTAGTTTGCTTTATTCAGGGAACCTACAGTTATTTTTTTATTTTTTTTTATTTTTCCCTTTAATGTAATATAGATAATTGGTGCATGTGTTGCTGGCCCGAGGCTGGAGTGACGCGTCCCGTAAGGGTTCGTGGCGTAGGCAATCGTTCCTCGGTACCGCTCTGCTTTCAGAACAGGACATGATGGCATGAAAACCTGCGTCAGCGCGTTGCCTTGGCCCTTGGATCAGTGATACATGATTTTACTTAAATATCCTGCCTCCACATTAATTACACTGATTGATTTTATGTCAATTTTTCCTTTTTTTTTGTAATATATATACTATATTTTTTTGTAATTAACTTTTTTTGAAAAAATGACTTTCTGCCAAGTTTCTTGCGGCGCATTCTTCTTGGCAATGATGGTCTTTCCGAAGCGCTGGTAAAATAAAAAATGACGTGTAAAAGTGCTCTTAGGAGCCTATTTGCATAAATAAAGTTTTGAATTTTGAATTTTTGAATTTTGTTTCTTTAACTAATTAACTAAGTACCTATATGCCTTTCAAGTATTAACAAGAAGTACACGGAGATTGCATACAAGTAATTGTAACTAGTGTCATTGTAATCGAACGCGATCTTGATCCTTCTTGTAGCCCCAAAGCAGAGACATGTTGTAAAGTTTAAAGAATTTGGTACCGTCATTATTATTTATTATTGCTGCCTTTTTCCTGGAGATAGATAACATCGCGCAGATTGCTAAGCGTTTATCAAGCTTACGTACCCTGTGCCGTCGTCACCGCGCGCGCCTAATCTTCCCACGATAACTGCGTCATGGCACATTATATAATTCAAACAACAGCATGCTTATTGTCCAAAATCCTCGGAAAAATCATTCGCATTCTTATTGACAGGTACAAACTATCTTGAGTTTAAAATTGCGAGAAATAAATACACTCCGCGGCAAAATTTGCCGCCTGTTGTATTATTTTTAATAATATCGCAAATGAGGCAAATGTTAAGGCTGAAATAGGGTTGGGCGGATATTTTTTCAGCTGAGTATATTTCGTACGTAAAGTGGATGATAAACCAGATGAATTTTCTGAAACAATTGATCATAGTTTTCCTGTTGATACTCTTATCAAAAGGAACATATTATCGTAACTAATGTAAGTGCCTACAGATGTAGTGAGAAACTATTTTCCTCGTAAATGTTCGGCAAAGTTCGTATTTATCGTTTTCTCTTAAATAGCTTCGGTACCCATTTTAAAGGGAATTCATTCCGTAAAATATATGGTAAATATCCAGTTTTAAATAATAATTGTAATTGTTTTAAGTAATAAAACGATAAATACGAACTTTTCCGAACATTTACGAAGGAAAATAGTTTCTCACTACATCTGTAATGTATTTACCGCGCATAACATACATAGGTACATTACGCGTGTCTCCCCGAACGGGCTATGGCAGAGCATGCGAAACGTTTTACAGTCAAAACCAAGACTATTTCACGTTTCAAAACCACTCATAATTTTAGGTTGAAACATTGATGAAAAAGGTATACCTGAAAGTGACAGGTTGCTAGCCTGTCGCCTAAATCATACCTTAACCTATTTCCTTAGTCGCCTCTTACGACATCCATTGAAGAATGTAGAGGTGTTATTCTAAACCCGGCGACATAACACGGCACGGCCAAAACATTAGGCACAAACACACACAAACATAGAAAACTGAAGAAATTGTTATGGGGTTTTTTTTTGTTTTTTACTAAAGATAATTTTTACTACTTCAGTTTGTAAGGTTGCAGGGGTTAACCAACTTTATCTGTAACTAGCTGTTCCCGCGACTCCGTCCGCGTGGAATAGTGAAAATTTTCCCCCGTTTTTTCCACATTTTCCACTGTTTCTTCGGTTCTATTGGTCGCAGCGTGATGTAGTGTTCCATAGGACTCGAGCCTTTTAGCTCTTTTCTTTAAGGTTGGCTTCTAATTTTAACGCCTAGAGGGCTGAAAGCCTAAAAAGCTCTTTAGCCCCAAGCCTTATTATATTCGGCAGCCTTGACTCTCGGAGCTCGTAACCCTAATAAAAGGCTATAAATTATTAGACTTTTAAGTCCTTGTCAAAATATTGAGACTTTAAATATTTTGGCCTTCAAGCTTCTTTAGGCTCCGAGGCTTAAAACTATTTAATTGATATTTTTAAAATACAAGAACATAGAAACACAACTATGACATTTTTAAACGTTTAATGAAAAAATATATTTAATCGGTTAAGTGTTGGAGAAGAAATCAGGGGACTACGAAGCGTTGTTTACACTATTATGAAAAGGCTTAAGCCTTAAAAAAAGCTAAAACCCTTAAAAAAGGCTTTAGTCTTTTTTAAGACTACAGCCTAAAAAAAAAGGCTATAGCCTTTTTGAGACTACAGCTTTATTAAAATCACTAGCTCTTTGAAACCCATTCCATTAAGCAAGCTCTAAAAAGCCCTCTGGAGCTTTAAAATTTGGGCTAAAAAGGCTCGAGTCCTATGGAACACTAGCGTGATGTTATATAGCCTAAAGCCTTCCTCGATAAATGGTCTATCTAACACAAAAAGATTTTTTTAATTCGCACCAGTAGTTCCTGAGATTAGCGCGTTCAAACAAACAAACAAACAAACAAACAAACAAACTCTTCAGCTTTATTATATTAGTATAGATTACCTGCACACATTACTATCGGACGAATTCCGAAAACACGACTTGAAAGTGTGTTGTTTATTTAATGTTGGCAAAGTTTTTAATTGCTGTGTGAGAATAAGTGTTTTATTTAACCTTTGGTGCAATTCATGCACAATATAGTTGCTATTGCGATGACTTCGACCTTTCTGTATGACTTGTAAGTCTGAGTGTTATTATGACAACTGATTTTATGAATAATAATCGGCAAGAACATTTTGCGATATGAATTTTACAAATCAGTGTAAAACCAGTTTTAATTTTACCATAATAATGTGATGTTTTTATATTTTAATGTTAGGTGGCGGGTAGGTTTAGTTTTTTAGTAAATAAACCAGTCAGTCGATAACCTGCGCCTTTCATTGACGTCTCAAATAACACCCCTGCCAAGCCATATATTTGCTATATCTTACTTTTGTCAACACATTCATCCCTAATTTATATTTCGTACCTCTCGAATCTCGATGCATTGCTCAAGTCGCCGTCACGCTCCCGTTTATCTCACGATTCAGGTTATAAAAGTGACAGCAAGGAGCATCAAAAGCCAGTGCACACTAGATGCTTGTGCAGATTGCATCACACACCGACTTTACAGCTTTAATAATTTCTCCGGACTGTCACATATTGGAACCACGCTCACGCTGACTATTGAGAAAATTACAATTTTCTCTGCCACCGAGACATATAAACTTCAACAGTCACACTAAGTTTTTTGACTTTAAAAATAAATCCACTACCCAATTTTGCCTTGCCATTATGACACGACGGCCAAAATGCTATCCCGTTAAAGTATAAAAAGAAGCAAATAGGGTAACGGCACCAGTTATTCACGGTTTAAGCTGATAAGCACCAGTGATGGATACTTCATTCATAATTTAAAGACCATAGAGTTGTGAATTGATTGTTGTAAAACAAATGACTTTTCCTTAGTGGGTAGTAAATAAGAGTCATTGTCCATTACTAGTTCTTTGTCCATTACCGGTGAATTTACCCTAAATGTGACCAATGGAGTCGATTTAAACTGTATAAATGAGATAAATTAAAGTATACTGTTGTAGGGGACTAGCAACCTGACACTTTTGAACCGCTTTTATCTTACTTTAAACTTAGGTTTAATAAATTATATTGCTTAAAGTAGCCACCGAAGCGTGAAATGCACACGGATTTGTCTATGCATCGTTTCGCGTGCTCTGCCCAGCCCCATCTAGCCAGATACAGAGGCACAATATTCACACGTTAGCTGTCTGCCGGCTTAGCACAGCAAGGCGTGAGTACAAATACGTACGAGACAGACTATACCTGTCCTTGTGTAACTAGAGACTTCAGAAAAAGATTGGCAGTCTATCCCGCGCGCGAGCCGACTAGTGTGTACCCTTGCTAAGTCCCCTGGTCCCGCAGGTCAAGTACGACGAGGACCGGCGGCACCCGCGCATGGAGCACATCCTGCAGGCGGTGCGCTGCCAGTACCTGACGCCCAGCTTCCTCAAGGAGCAGATGAGCTCCTGCTCCGTGCTGCAGAAGGTGCCCGCCTGCCGCGAGTACCTCGCCAGGATATTCCAGGTATGTTCGCTGGATGCGTGAACAGGTTAAGCATGTAGGGAGTAGGGATGTCACGCATATTCGCATTCGCAATTTTTAACATTCAAATCGAAATTTGAATTCGCATTAAATGAGGCGAATGTTTTGCGAATCCGATTGTGTGCAGATCGCGTCTTATCTCGCTCGCTCGATGTTGATATTTAATTTAAAAAAAAATTCAAACATTCGCATCCCGGTCATGCACATTCACATTAGCGAATGTGTGTATTTTGACATTCGTGACATTCCTAGTAGGAAGAGAACGCTCATGTTTGTGAGAGGCAGCATGATCGTACGCAGGTTTTCACGGTGTACTAAGACGTTAAAGTCGCACTATTTAGGGCCTAGACCAGCAGCTTGTGGGTAAGGTATACTCAACGCTCGTTCAAAACGCTCAAAGTCCAATACAATGACATATTCAGGGTGCTGGCGAAGCTGCCGCGCCATCAAAAGGTAGAGGGTAGCATCCTGAGTATGTTTGCTGAGCGCAATAAGATCGAGAAAGACATGGACACGTCGGCAGGCGTCCGCCGAGCAGATCTGAGCCTATACGAGTCGAGCAATGTCTTCGAAGCTTTTACTGCGTGTGCATAAATTTAACTTAATTATCTGATTCTTGATTTTCATTACCTATAGTTTTTTTTTATCTTTACCTAATATTGTTTGATAATATTCTCTAACAGCCATTTAAGCCGGGTGTATTGTGCCATGTTTCGTTATTTTCAAACTCTAAACATCTCTTACTTAACGTCAGTTTTAACATTAAACCAAAGATATGTCGCAGTAAACCCGGCTGAAGAAAACCTATTCTCAAACATTCAGGTACTTAACTTTAGGAAGGTAATCCTGTAACAAAAGTAAAGGCACAGGTTTTACTTTCCAGTAAATGCTGAGCGGGTGATATTGCGCTGATTGCTCTCGCTGTTTAGTAACAAACAAATTTTGTTTTTATCTGTTATATTATCTATCAGTTTAGTTAGAAAAGGGATATTGGAGTTCATTCCTGCTAGCTAGTTCACTAATCCTCTGGTTGACGTATGTCTCTACTACAACAGTATAACCGTTATACTATAACGTTTTACTCCAGTAAATATAGTAACAATATTTATTCATCTCTGTTTAATAAAATACATAGGATTTGTGAGAGTATGTAGATTTCAATGTAACACAAATTACCTATGTTTGAAAATATTCGTCGATACATACAATGAAATTACCTACCTGCTAATGAAATTACCTACCTACCCAGAATAACGATTGGATGAAACTACCAAGTTGTCTATGTAGTCAATAACGTGATTTCCAGTTACATAAATGTTTACCGATCCTAGGTAAATATCAACGGGCGTATCGTATTTATTTTCGGTGGTTCTAGTTATTATTTGTCGTGTAAAATGAGATCTCTGAATTGAGTGTAAAATAAAAACTTAGCGATAAAAGCATTACGCCTGTTTCCGTTAATGGGGTAAGCCGTGTAAACTATACGTTACATAGAAAACATTTCTATGACGATATTTACGTTTCAGGGCCACTTCTAGTTGATACGAAGTATAGTTAAATGGATATGTAAATATATTTTTGACAGTCAAGTTTATGGACTGATAACTGTCGCCAAGGGGCATAATAATGTACAACCTATATTATCCTCAAAATCGCACACGAAACATAAGGTATGGCTTGCGTACATGGATGAACTGTGTGAGGCGGGAGGGAACGGTTACTGACTTGCACATTTTTAAATTATCATGTTTGTTCAGCAATACCATGAAATGATAAGGACAGGTTCAATAAGAAATTAGGCAGGACCATGTCACAGCGTGGTACATGAAACCGTGGTGCAATAAGGATTCCACACGGGCCAGTGACTTGGCAATTTTCACGCGAGTGGTCCATAGTGCGGTGGACTCAGTTGCTAGTTCACCTTTGGTTCGTGTGAAGGTTTCACGCGTCCTTGTGGTGTCTCCCAAGTTATCAGTGGTGCTTCAGTGTTGTAACTTAAACTAACAATTATTAGTTCAAACATAATATTTCATTGATTCGCCTCCCTGAAAAATGTTGTAATAGTTTTTTTTCTTTAAACAATTTCAAGATTTGCTCCAATTTATAACAGTTAAAATGAACCGTGGTGTTATCTTATCATAACTTAACTCGATAATGACATTTTACGCGGAGCATTGATTAGGCGCGTAGTGATCGATTTACAGTTTTTTTATGTTGTTATTCAATATTAGCAAAATTTTGTTTTGGTGACGTGCCGGGAACAGTTATGCCACGCGACGTTGTGCGAACCAATGCGTTATCGTGCGTTTATTGTATCTGAATGCAAACAAACCGAGTTAAATATCTTGAGCAGGCGCAACCGCATGCACAGTTCAGCCATACCAACGCCACGTGTGTAATTTTAGTTAATGTAGTTGGTGACGTGACGACACAATTTCTCCACTGTGCGTATGGACATCTTCAGGCGCAAAACTTAATTAGCGTTTTATGAATCTCGATTCAATAAACACTTTAAATAACTACGATTAAATCTCATCCTTATATTAATTGTCCTTTATTTTTTTGTTACCCGACGAGTTAATTCTATTTTTTATAAATACTAACTACGTACTGGCCTTCATTTAAGTTATTCTGATGTATGGACAATCTTATTGTGATTTTTTATCAAAATCCATTCCAACTGTACAATTACGCGAAAGGGTAACAAGCAAAACATCCATACAAACCTTCAAGTCTATAGTATTAGCGTAGCTACCTTCTATTATTAGTGTACGCACTAATTAAGTATGGGTACTTACAGAATTGAACGACTGTTTTAGTTTTATTTTATTTCGATTTAGACGATCAGGTGCGTACCTATGTCCTTTTAAATCGAATCGCAAATATAATATAGAGACCGTCTCAAACAATGGCAGCATCTGAGCATAGTGATAGCTTGGTTCAAGAAGTACAGGTAGATACATCAAATGTTTTTTTTTTTACTTATTTTGGGCGTACTTAAACCTAGGTTGGTGGTGCTAAGTAGTTATTGGTGCTATTAATTGTTTGTTGTTACAGTAAATCTTTCAAGTGCATTCGTTTATAAATTTGAAATTTGTCAAATAACTTAAAATGGACCTCTCTGTGCAAATAACAAGTAATGGGTCCCCCGTTTTTTTGTTCTTCGTTGTATTAGAGTACTTAAAGGAAAAGACTCATGACCGAAACTAACTGGGATCATAATATGTACTTCCTATGGCAATTGCGACTTTATATGTGTTTATCCTGCCGTTCTGTAATGACTTCCTTCAAATCAGAATCTAGTCAAGAATGATTCATTCGTGCGCTTATCAGCATGTAACCTCTTGAAACTATCAATTAATTTCGTCAGAGTTGGGAGAGACATTCGGTGCAATTAAGCATGACAAAGCAATTTTTATGTATTCCGAATGACGTCACCGTACAATGGATAATTATTGTGAAAGAAAATCATAATAATGGCTAAGAATAAAATAATTCGAAATTAAATTGGCAGATATAGATAAATATATCATAATTATCGTAGGTAGGTATTGTTAACGGTTTTTATGCCGGTTTATCAATTTCTACATGTGCTACCGAAATTATAAACTTCCCCCTACCACTTAAAATTTTGGCCAAGTTTAATACACGTGTACCTGTTAACGGAATGAGTACTTATTAAAAAAATATATATCTCACGTGTTCTAATCATTTACAGTTCATCTACGTTTTTGATGACACTGCATAAGTTAAAATAGTGAGTCCGAAATGTAGTTATCAGTTAACATTATAGATGAGTAAGATAAACATGACTAAACATCTTTCTGCAACCATTTCGGTTTTTCCTTATCAGATTCTAAAATATTGATTTCCTTCTTGGAGACTTGTTAAGGATATTTTTGATACTGGCTGTGCTAAAAATGCACTTACCGATTAACCCAATTTTCACTATTGGCAATCGCCATCACTTACTGACTGGAGAGATACATAACCGCTAGAAATAACCTTAATCTAATTGAAAATGTTTCATTCTGATGAAATAGGTAGACAGATTTTTTCTTCTGCTGCATGTATTACGAAGACCAAGCAACATTATTTCCTCCCATCGTCCTTTGTATTCAAACAGAATAATTATAATTACAATTGGACTGAGACCCATTAAGTCTGGAGCGAATAAGTCTTCGATTCAGTGGTTTAAATTTCTGACCCTGTCTACAGTTTTCTTCCCTCGAAATAGGAGTCGCGAGTCAAACGGATATTTAATACACGAAGATGAATCCTATTCAATATTTTCGACACAGGAATGGCCGCCCAATTGTAGCGGCGCCAGCTATGTCACTTCAGCAGTGCGCAGTCGCACTTGTCTCTACCAGAACCTTAAAACTAGTTACTAGCGGATTGTCTTCGGTTGCAGGACCTGACTCTCCACAAGAAGCCGGTAGTGAAGGAGCGGCGGCCGAACACGCCGCGCATCATCTACGTGGCGGGCGGCTACTTCCGGCACTCCATCGACGTGTTCGAGGCGTTCAACCTGGATGATGGCTCCTGGACCACGCTGCCGCGGCTCACGGTGCCGCGATCAGGCCTCGGCGCAGCTTTCCTCAAGGTAAGTCCTAATTAGGCTGCCTGCCTACATCCACTAAAGAGGAGCGGAATTTATGCAATTCTATTGGTGGATTTTTACCTCGCTCACCGCTCCGCTGACTCGCTCCGCTCCAGTGGACAGAGCCTTAAAGGGCACTACTTCTTCACTTCTTACTAAACTACATTTTTTTCAAGCTTCATACCGCAAATTAATAATTAGCTATTTACCAATGGAAGGGCTGTATCGATTAAAGTCACATTACGCCCAATTAAATGTTGTTTTGTTAAGTTGCTTTGACGCTCTTTCATTGCGAATTTGCATGTCTGGCACCACTTGCTAATTTGTCGTTCTGTGTTTATCCAAATATTTTATCGCTTGATTGGTAATGAAATGAATAATTATTACATTACATTACGGTATTGGTACCAGGCGCTCCATACCTTATTTCTGGAAAGCCCATTATAAGCAGTGGAAATCATGAGCCATGATGATTTGATTCAAGATGCCGATGAGTTGTGCAATTTGAACGTTACTCAGCAAACTTTTTTTTTTAGAAGACATTAGACATTAAAAAACTGGCTCTATTTTAAATGGTGGGAGGCTAAAGCACCGTGGACTTTGGCCCGGCGTGACTCGTGGATAAACCTCCTCGGTCAAAGTCCACTGAGCAAGTCCACAACTGAGTCATCGTCATTAATTTTTTCTGCTCCTTTGTAATAGATTTATCTCTCTGCATCAGTTCCATTCGTTTGTCTCTCTGTCTTTTTATTCTAAGTAAATTACAATCTGTTTAGGTTACTTCCATCGATTTTAGAAAAAAAATAAATAACGCAACCTAAAACCTTGCTTGGTCTGTGGCGACTGTTATCAATTTGCTGTAAAAAAGGTTAGTTGATATGAATCAATCTATCCATGAGGATAACCCCCCTGACGCTTCTAGACTGGTCATAAATTATATGAAACATAGGGCCCGCGCTTACTGTTTTCACGCAACGGCAAACACTCACAGCTGTCGCTACTTTTTGCGACCGCGAGATGCGAGGACCTTTATTTTCATGTCGTTAAGTAGCCTTGTCGTCGGCAGGGCCTGTTCTACGCGGTGGGCGGGCGCAACACGTCGCCGGGCTCGTCGTACGACAGCGACTGGGTGGACGTGTACAACCCCGCGGCCGAGCACTGGCGGCCCTGCAGCCCCATGTCCGTGCCGCGACACAGGGTGAGTCGCACGACTAATAACTATGTGCCTTTCAGAACTTTATCCAGTAGCAACAGTAGGGATATCTGACGGTGAACGAACATATGCGTGTTGACGTACCTAGCGAATAGATCAGATAAATATGTCACCGCTTGAAAACGCTCTTTCAGTACGTCCTATTCCTTGATTCGTAAAGAACAAATCACAATTATGAAAAAACGTGCAGAAATCGAAACGCAGCTAACACGGGTAAAAACAACGCCGTCGTCTTCTGTCCATTGTACCATTGTGTATCGTACGAGAAATCAAACAGTCCCGGTGGCAGGATATGTTGTGGAATGAAAATTCATATTGAAAGCTAATTTCCTTACTTTCAGGTAGGAGTAGCTGTAATGGATGGTCTATTGTACGCTGTGGGCGGTTCAGCGGGATCAGAATATCACAAATCTGTGGAGTGGTAAGTAATGGTGCTATAGCAGATCTGTAGCTTCTTGATGGGATGTAGTCGCAAAGGGTTGTTATTAAAGATGCTGCCCCTATTAGATAAGTGCTCCAGCCTACATATGGACGTCCATATGGCTGGATTTATGTTTATTTACTTTTATGTCCCTCACTGTTTCCCTTCAACGAATAACTCGCAAATTTTGCACATAAATTTCGGAATTCCGGTCGATTTGAAACCATGACACTCCGCTTGAGACCAAATAAAGACTGACCAATGGCCACCATAGCTTTCCTTGGCATTTTTACAATATGTTCACTACTTCTGCAATACCGTAACTATTGTCGACTGGTCCTCAGCTACGACCCGGAGAAGGACGCGTGGAGCACGGTGGCGCCGATGGGCTGCGCGCGGCTGGGCGTGGGCGTGGCCGTGGTCAACCGGCTGCTGTACGCCGTGGGCGGCTTCGACGGCGCGCGGCGCGTGCGCACCGCCGAGTGCTACCACCCCGAGAACAACCGCTGGGGCGAGATCGCGCCCATGGCGCAGGCGCGCAGCGGCGCCGGTATGTCACACCTCCACTTATACAGGGTGGGAAGAAGTTATGGACCCTTGAGGGAACTACTTTAAATCCTTTAGTTAGCTCATTTAACAGAGAGGAAATATTCCTTTATTTTCTCATATAAAATCTACCGAGATGAATGAGACGGTTCAAACGCTCGAATAATCGCTCTATAAGATGAGAATTTAACGGTCAAATCCACACATATTTTTAAGTAAACTCGAGCCGCAAAATATGATGACGTTTGAATTGGGAACGTTATAAGAAACTATAGTAAGTGTATTTGCATTCATAATTTCCAGTTTAAACTTTCGATTCCAGAGATAATTTCAAATTATATCCGTTGAAATTCTCATCATAAAATAAACACAGTGTAGTATTCAAACACGAGCATGCATAGCGAGTATTGCTATAGCATCATACTATTGTCACCTTGGGCCTAATTGTGAACAGTTACATAAATATTAACAAATTCTGAAAATTATTCGAAGCCATTTGAAACGCCACCGATTCGTGCTGTACATAGGACAGATTCAATTATGAAGCTGTAATGTGGCCATGAACTCGAGTAACATAACACTATAACCCCATCGAGTTTGAGTTGCTTAGATTAGTCTTGATTAGAATTATCGTTTGAATTTTTAATTTGAGTTCTAATTTGAGCTCACTTCAGTACACGACATGGTTGGACGAAATGTGAGGGAATCCTCGGCCGATTTGCCGTAACACGCTTCCAATGGATTAATTTTGAACACAAATAAATTGTTCCAGGCGTGGCAGCGCTGGGGCAGTTCATCTACGTGGTGGGCGGCTACGACGGCTCGCAGCAGCTGGCCTCGGTGGAGCGCTACGACACGGAGCGCGACGCCTGGGAGCCCGCCGCCGCCGTGCGCATCGCGCGCTCCGCGCTCTCGCTCACCGTGCTCGACAACAAGCTCTACGCCATGGGTATGATGCTTTTTCATCAACATCTAGTCTAAACCTTAAAGTGCTGGCAGGCTTCCTCTCAGTATGAAAAGTGGCCTAGCACCACGCAGGCTCAATGTGGGTTGGGAACTTGACACGGAATATTGAACTACTTCGCAGTTATGTGCTGGTTTCACACATAAATTCCGAAAGGTGCTAGCCAGGTTTGGAGCCCCACATCATTTTGCTTAACCGATGATATGTTTTTTTTTAATGTATGGAAAAGCCGCCTTATGCATTCCCCTCAAAACAGGCATACGCTTTAAAAAGCACTGTTTCATAACATCAGATTTTTAACGGACGATTCCTCGCGCAATTTTAAGGAAACCAAGGCGTCACCGCAAATGGTGATACCGTTTGTATTGAGAACATTATTACAAACAGTAATTAATTACTAACAAGTGCCATTCCAATGATTTCTAGTTATACCCTTTGATTCCTGAGAAAAATTCAAATGATGTCCGCTATGTCTAATCCTCTCTTCTAGACGCGAGCAGTGCGTGATGGTTCTGTATACACACATTATTCATCACTACGCACTGCTCGCGATTATAAGAGCCCAAGCGCGTCTTTGTGGAGACAATTTAGTTTCGAATCTCGATCTGAGCCAGCGTTCTATTCCAGGCGGCTACGACGGCACGTCATTCCTGGACATAGTGGAGGTGTACGACCCGAGCACGAACCAGTGGGCGCCGGGCCCGCCGCTGCCGTCGGTGCGCTCGGGGCACGCGTCGGCCGTGTGCTACCAGCACGTGCTGTGCGCCGAGCCCGAGCCCGAGCCCGAGCGCCGCCGCGCGCCGCGCGCCGACGACATCCCCATGGCCAGCAACATCATCGGCACGCTCTCCAACAACAACTGCCGCGGCTGCTTATAGCCGAGCGAGCCCGGACCCGGCTGTGGCGGTCCCGACTGAACGTATCCCGCGATAGGACCCGAGACGATGTGATAGACTGAGGCCCCTTGTTGCCCCCGCGGGCACGAGTGTGAAGTGGACGTTTGTAGACAAATAAAAGCTATATGAAATGTTGTATTTCTCAGTTGCGATGGGACCGAAAGTGCGTTATATTTATACTTTTATTGTATAAATTATAATAATGTAAATATATTGTTAAGGGCTCTTTGTAAGGAAAGCAAAGACTGTTATGGGAATAAAAGATTGAATATCGATTAAAGAATATTATTTACCAAATGGCGTCTAATACAATCTTCGACTTAGGTACCTTTTAAAAGTAAGTATGGTGCAAACAAATAAGTACAGTCCAGATTAATAAAAATCTTCATAATTTGCATTAAAGTTAGTAGAGTTAATATCATTCTAACATTAGTTTCTTAGAAAATTAAAAAATATAATTTATTTACAAACCATATTTTTTGGATATATGTACATAATTATATAAAACAAATGTAATAACGCATTTGTCATAACTAATCGGGCGATGCATAGTTTAGAGATTGCAGCTCAGGCTATCAGCAGCAGTTTTTAGAATCAGCTGCGAGCTTTTAAGACCTTGGTGCCTAAATATTGACCTTTTGACCGCCAAAGACGCCATATCACGTCATCGCAAGTCAGTGCCCGTGACGCCACGACGTTAAATGGTGCGTCGAAGTTATTGCGAAAGAACTGAAATATAAAACGCTGCAACATTTTTTCTAGGTTTACTTTATTTATAGATTTTACAGGCAGTGTAAGTTATTTTAAACCTAATTTAAATAAAATAATACAGCACCATTCGAAAAAAAAACAAGCATTATCTAAGAGCCGACTCACGTCTTTGGCGTTAGGAGCACAGCGTTTCACTTCGCGCCTTGGCGGTCAAAAGGTTAAGGGCATTCAAGAAAAATAGAAAACAAGTAATTTATGTATCCCGATGTAATTCTAAATTTATACAAAAACAATGTTGATCGTTTGTATTACACATAGCTCTATTAAATTAGCCTTATCAATTCACCCACAACTTATAAATAAATTACACTGCCCACTATTCATTCGCAGATGCTGTGAATGTACTTTTAAAAAGCAGTCAATTTCATTTAGATAGAAATACTTACATACATTTGTGGACATATAATTATAAACGCAACTTAAATATCAACTTGAAATAGCGGCAGTAATAAAACTTAAATAATTCGTAATTAATGCAATGTATGTAGCCAGAAAAAAATACACTTATTATTTTACTGTAAAATGTATACATATTTTATTAAGTTTCACGAGTGTGTTTATATCCTTACTTCCTAACTAATATTACAAATGCGAAAGTAACTCTGTCTGTCTGTCTGTCTGTCTGTAACGCTTTCACCCTTAAACATCTCAACCGATTTTGATGAAATTTGGCACAGACAATCATTAGACCCTGAGAAAGGACATAGGCTACCTTTTATTGCCTAATATTATAAATGCGAAAGTAACTGTCTGTCTGTCTGTCTTATGCCTTCACGCTTAAATCTCTCAACCGATTTTGATGAAATTTGGCACAGACAATCTTCTGAGATCAATCTGAAAAAGGACATAGGCTACCTTTTATTGAAAAAAAAAAAAGGTAGTGCCCAAAATAACTATTCCACGCGGACGAAGTCGCGGGCACAGCTAGTTCATGATAAAATGAATTGTCTCATTTGATGCGGCTTACCTTGGAGGTGTTTCTAACTATATGACCACTGTATAGACCATCTGCCTATAAACACTAAATTACAGACTTTGAAACACTATAAATTAAATCGCTGCTTATTATGTGCAATACATATCACTTCACTACTCTCCTTCGTCGCCTGTAACAGTATATTCTTACGTCGGGTGCATCAGATTCTTCAGTTTTTGATAACAGGTTCTCATTTGTTTTTACAGAATTTGTTAGCAGGTTGAAAGTGTTGACACACGGTTTTATTTCAGAAAGTGCATTCAGGGAAGGCATTTCTACTGTATGCGTTAATGTAGCTGGTGCCTTTGGTGACGATGACGAACAATGACTTTCTGGAAGTATTCTCACATCTGATGGTTGGATACCACTAGATATTACAAGTGTGTTCACCAATCCCGGATCCTCTGTCACTGCCTCAAGATTCGGAGTATCGTCAATTTTAACATTACTATGAACTTCCTTTGGTAACACACACATATTTAACTTTTCTTTTTCGGTTTTGTTTTTATCAACACTTGTGTTTTCGATAGGAACGAGAGTATCGTCAAAAGTGTTAAGTGATTCGTTATTCGTCGTTCCTTCCAATGCTTCTCTAGTAGATTCGTTTTCTTTGTTACTACTCAGAGTAGTACTATTTAAGGGCACAATATTTGGTTCAGCTACTTTATGATCTTTATTAACATGGGATTCATTTGAATTTCCAACAAAAAGAGGAGCTTTACCCTGATTTGATTTCGACTTTCTACTACTCTTTGCATGATTGTTAATTTTCTCGACAACTTTTTTCTTATCTAGCTTGGTTACATCACATTCTCCTATTATTTGCTCATGTGATAATGGTGATTTGGACTCGAGCAATGTAGGTGTTACCATGCTAGATGCTACCGTTTTGACATCTATTGTAGAATATGTTCCTGCAACTTCACTTTCCGTCTTTTTATCAGTTGCTGTAGAATTAAACATTGTCTTATGTTTGTCAGTTGTTTCCACTGCTTCAGGCGTTGTATGGGTTTCTAAAATGCATATTTCCGTTTTCTTATCTTTAGTTTCGGCGCTAAATGTGTTTATCTTCGATATTACAGGCGTTTGAATATTATCAACTTTATTTACATGTATCTCTTTTGGCTCTTCACTTGACACAACTGCCGGCATTGAGAGCGTAGCAATACCATCACCTTTAGTTTTATTATTCAGGTTAATTTCTTTAGGCGTATCCTGACACTCGTAAGATTTTATTGTTTTCAATAGAAGAACGTCATCTTTCGTTTTATTTTCAGATTTATTGCGGTCGTATTGTTCTTTAGTTGTTTTATTTAACGTACTTTGTGCTACATCAGACTGTAAAGTTGTAGAAACGCTTTCCGTTGTTGGTGACAAAGATATTTCTTTAAGTTCCTTAACAGCATCACTTGACATGCGAATTATTCTACGTTTTTCAGACTGGTAAGTTGTTGAAACTCCTTCCGTTGTTGGTGACAAAGATATTTCTTTAAGTTCCTTAACAACATCACTTGACATGTGAGATTTTCTACGTTTTCTATGATGTGCATAACTGTTACTGTCTTTGGTATCTGTAGTTTTAATTTTGTCTTCCAAAGGTAAGGAATCAGTTTGAGCACAGATTATCAGTGAATTTGGTCCTGAAATTTCTTTTTTAGCTGCTAGTGTTCTAACTCCATTTTCTTTATCCGGCTGAGGGATCCCGTCCTGTGCATCTTCACACACAACAGCGTAGGTGTCAGCAAGCAGCGTCGGCGCCGGCGCCGGGACGGCCTCCAAGTCTTCGGGAGTTATTAGACTACTACTATCACCAAAGAGTTCACTTAATTTATTTTTTGTAATTACATCTTTATTCTTATCTATTTTTGACCTTGTTTTCCTACTAGAAATTTTATCTTTAGAAGTGTCTCCACGAGATTTCTTTTTAGTTTTGTGTTTCTTTTTGACATCTGGTAAATCATCATCTTTACGTTGAGTTTGCGTGCCATCATTGGTTTCGTCACTTAAGTGTAAGTCACCTTCAACAATATTCCTTATGGAAGCGAGTTTTTGATCTAGTAAACATTCAAATGAAGCACTTGCTTCAGTTTCATTTTTGCCGGTTTTTGGCATTTCTGATTCAAAACTTGCATTTTCTGTATTATACTTTGATGTCTCCAAAGTTTTAGCGTCGTCACAGTTTTTATTACAAACACTAGCTGAAGATAAATCTTCATCCATTATCTCTTTATTTGATAAACCTGATCTATTACTGCGATCGCTAAAAATATTTGGATCTGCTTTACTAATGTTTATTTTACACATTTCAGATTCTTTAGATTTGTGACTTCTTAGTGGTATTCTGTAATTTGTAACTTCAGGCGGCTTTTCTACTTCCTTAACTTTCTCTTCTCTATGTTTAGATCGTAAATTATCTTTACCATTGTCTTTCATAATGTTTCGAGGATCATTCTTATCTGATTCATCCCTCTCAAATTCCGAGTCATGAATTACATCTTTACAGGCAATCGTAATTCTCCCATCAACCGATGAGGTAGCTGAATCTGGCGTGGGTTTATCTAAGTCCTCATAAACACTATTCACAAGCTCATCGTTGACTGAGACTTCAGACCGTCGATAAGCTTCCCTAATCTCTGATGGATGATACTCATTAGACTGCCTATCGTCACGTCTTCTATCTTCAACATTGCGTGGATTGCGGTCTCTTCTAAATCTCTTCATTGGTGGTTGGCCATATTCACCATGAATTTGAGTTGGATTTGCCAGTCTATGTTTGCCCATATAGGTTTCTGAATACTTGTTTCTATCTCCTTCCCGGTTTTGATTACTCCTACCTCTATCAGAATAAGGTAGTCGTCGTTCGTGACTTTTATGAGGATACCGGTCTAAAGGTGCCGTTTCTGCCCATATGTGCCTATCATATTGCTGTCCAAAACGGTCATCACCACATTCTCGTTTGCCATAACGAACTCTATCAGGACTGTGCTTAGTTCTACTTGAATGAGCCAAATCATATTTATCCCTATTTATATTTCTTTCATTTTGGTTAAACCTCTTATCCCTTTTTCTATTAAAACGATCTCTTGACATCTCAGTGTAGCTCAGTCGTTTGTCATTTGGACCATAGATATCTTTATGACCCCAAGCATGTTGAGTTTCTTCTCGATTTCTCTTTTGGCCTCTTTGTGTTTCTGCAACACAAGTATCTTTAGAAGTGGATTTTGGTTCTAATGCAGAGTACATGTCTTCAAATTCTTCATCTGAACTAAATTTCAAAAATTGTTGCCTGAAACAGAAGACAACATTAGTTTTAAAAAGTTATTTTTTTGCAAAACAGTCAACTAACTAAACTTGAATTCTAATCCACACAGCAGATTAGCCAGTCAGTCTTTTAAATAGTATTGAGAAAAACTATACCTTTGCAATGTAGAAAGCCTTCTAGTCGTAACACTAGCTCCTTGACGTCTGTCATCGTCATAATTTTCCTTTGGGTTAGGAAATACATCATTTTGGTGAATTTCATTCTCTCTACCCATATTTTTAGCAACAGTTCTATTTTCTG
Organism: Adoxophyes honmai; assembly: GCA_005406045.1. Classification (NCBI taxonomy): domain Eukaryota; kingdom Metazoa; phylum Arthropoda; class Insecta; order Lepidoptera; family Tortricidae; genus Adoxophyes; species Adoxophyes honmai. Next base: position 23,805 of record BHDV01072332.1, on the reverse strand, counting down.
AGCTTGACGATTTGTTAGATTTTTCTGTTGCAGTAGAAGGTGATTTTCTGAAGAAAAAAAAAGACAAATATTACCTTGTTTCTCCCTCCTGCCATGTTGGTTGAGACTTTCACAAAACTCATGGAACCGTTTCATGAAGGTCGCAGCTTCGCGGGTTCAGAGTACTCACATTACAATAACATTCAGTACTAGGTAATGAGACATGTAGTACTTTTTATTCATCATACCTGAATCAGGTACAAGATGATCCATAAAAACAGAAAATATGTATTTTTTTATAGATACATACATACATACATACAATCACGCCCGTGTTCCCAAATGGGGTAGGCAAAGCACACGAAACGCGACATAGACAAAACCATTATTATGACTATATCACGCTTCGCAGCCACTTCTAGCATAGTTTTAGGTTTACAAAGATGGAAGAGGTAGAATAGTGACAGGTTGCTAGCCTGTCGCCTAAAACATACCTAAACCTATTTCCTTAATCGCCTCGTACGACATTCATGGAAGAAATGGAGAGGTGTTATTCTATCCCAACACCACATAGCAACAGTTTTTGTATAGATACATGTGTTTAGATTTTAGCTAATTTATGTTACCTGAATTCATCACTTTGTTTTAAATCTTCTACAATGTTTGGGTTGTTTGTGCTTTTTACATTTTCATCAGCTGTCACTTTATTGGCATTCATAAATTTTGGTCTAAAGTTAGGCTTATCTTGAAACTGCTTTAACACCAGCATGTCTTTTCTGCAATAAAAATGAGTGGGCAATAATATTAACTCAAAAGAAAGATAATTCACATCAAGCTATTAGATCCGAAACAATGAATCAACTAGACTAGAGCTTTTATCATGTAATCTAGGTGGGCTAAGTAATAATTATAGATGAGATGGCATAATAATCTCGATATGAATCAATTACAAAAAGGGAGTTCCTATTTTTTAACCCACCCTATCTAAATTTCAAAATAAAGATTTTTGGGATAGGTTGGATGATTGGAACTAGAGGTGAGGGCATACTAAGCAAGAACATGCACCTAGTCTTCCGGCTACGCGTCCACAAAAAGACCAAGTAGATCCAAAAACTAGGTCCATGAGTGTTTAAGAGTACGCGACTCTATGCGCGCAATAATTACCTATTAATACCGTAGCACCTTGTAATGGTAGAACCACAGAAATATTTACCTTCATTTATTCAGCAAAATCCAAAACTATTAAATGGAAGTGGAATAAGTACATAAAGTAGTATGGAATGCATGCCCACAATATGCCAAATTTACTTGATATATCTGTGGGTAAAACATTCCTAAATCCTAACCACTCTCTGCTTAGCACAGCACACCTAGAACCTTAGGTTATCCCAGGTTTAAAAGGTAGAAGTGTACTATTTTGTTTTCTTATGTTGGGGATAAAACTTTGCATGCTACTATTAGCTGAGGCGACTCTAATGTAACTCCTCACTTTGATCTCTCCATTCATGGATAGGAGCCTGAAGAATAAAGGGTGACATAATAACTTCATAACTTACTCGATATTAAGATTCTTGATCATATCAGTTTTCCTCTTTATCTCAGCTCTAGCACTCTTCAGTAGGGAAGAATAATTTGTTTCTAGTTTTCTCAACTCAGCTGACAAATTGTCAAAATCCTGCAAAATACTCTAAAAAATCAATGCTCATCCATTCAATTGTCTTTTTACAAATATCTAGTTTGTAGTAAAATACATGACCAAAAAATGCAACTAATACACTGCTCAGAAAAACCTTTTTTATTTAACTTTGATGTAATTCAAAGTAAATGTGAATTTGAATCTATAAAATACAAAATCAACAGTGAACAAGAAAGTTTAGAAAACGTAATAGCCTGTAATGATACATTACAAGCAACTACAAAGAAATTATAACCATTAAACAGAAAAAACAGACCACATTATGATTAGATCTAAAAGCATGAACCACCACCCCACATGATGAGTCTATTCTATACATAGCTGCTTGTGCTTTTGTAAATTATTAGTGTTTAGACACTTTAGACAAAGCACATTCATATTATCCTACTAAAAATGTCCTCATAAAAATTGGCATGACCCAGATAATTCACTTATTACTGACATACATACATAAGCATCACACACTATTTCTTGCAGAGAAGCATCATTTGCTTCTGTTCTGGCATACTTATCTCGCTTGAGTCACATTCATCCCTCTCGTCATACACATTTGACTATACCTTATCGGTTTAGGTAGTTAAAACAATGTAAACAATCTTGATGTGTCTTTTTATTTAGACATACACTTTATAAATGGAAAACTTTACATTACATTGTCTAAAATGATTACTATTTAATTAGGGTTTGTTTGCCTCCATCTTACACTCATGAAAACTATAACAAAGGAGTTTTATTCAGTTACTTGGGATGAAAAATCAAAAATGCTTTACTGAGTCTTAAGCAAAAATATATTTTTTTACATGAGTTATAGTAACTGAATGGTTTTGCCCTCAATATGATTTTAATCAAAACTTACAGTATATCATTTCAAGACAAACCATTCAACGTCATTCCTACATTCCACAGCACACTGACATTTGTTTTGAATGTAGTTGACAAGGTTACTTACATAATGGAAACTAAAACCCAGCCAGGACCCTTGGATTAGTAATGAAAGTAATAAGCAATAAAAAGTACACATTAAGCAGTGGATGTTCCACTATCAATGAACAAAGAAAATTATTGTAATTATATAAAAAGATTTACTTTTTGCAGTGATGCCATGGATTCTGCATAATGCCCCAATTTTTTCTTTAGCTCTTCATTTTCAGCTCTCAACTGGAAAACATATCATACACTTAGCTTTTAGTCACATACACGAAAATCTGAACACAACATTATACTTACATACATACATATTCTCACGCCTGTATTCCCAGGAGGGGTAGGCAGAGCACGTGAATTAAAAAATCCAGTGCCACGTTTAGCAAATTAAGGGTAACCAGATGGTCAAACCTGATATTATGGTGACAGGTTGCTTTCCCTTTCCCAGAGTCGACTCTTACGACACCAACAGGAAGAAAGGGGGAGGTGCTATTCTAACCCGGCACCACACGGGTGCAAACATTATACTTTTAACCTATTATTCAGTAACAGTAACAAAATAAACATGACTTGAATCAAACTAATGATAATTTATTAATAATATACAACAATAACTCATCTAATTAACGTCAACTGAAGGCAAGCGTAAGAAAATCGCCTATTATGTTGTGATGTAGCTATATCAGTCAGACAAAAGAAACAGCCGATATAATCATATCATTAAGGTCTAGTAATAATCTTTTTACATAATACTAGATTATTTGTCGCAAAAACAAATGTACTGAATAAATTAACAGACAGTAAAATAAAATGAGTAGCCATAATAAATTGGCGCCAAAACATTGCATACTCTTACCTCGCCAACAACGTTAATGTCGTTGAAATTTTCTAAATTATCATAAATATCTTCCATGGTGAACTATTCCGCAGTTAAATCAAATGCAAGTATTACCACTAGATCACAGCAAGTCGAATATGAAACTTTTAAGGTTTAGGTATAGGATAAATTGAAAGCATTTTCATTTTACTTCACAGCAAAAATAATGACCGTAACCGTAATCGCTGTTGCTGAATAAATGACAAGTGAATTGACATTGACATTACAACAGCTAATGCAAACCGATGGTTGGACGTGTAAAGCGAGCTTAGATTTATTACAATTATTATGGCAGCATTGACGGCCCTGCTGGTTTTGCATGAGCACAGCCGGGTGGACCGCGTTTTAAAATACAAATAAAAACTTTCTAAACACAATTTTAGCTGGTGAAAATCTCTTTAAATGACAAAAAAGCCACATGTGAATCGTAAAAAACGGCCCTGAATATGTTCCGATTAAAAAATACCTCAAAATTACCTTCGTTCAAAATCGAGTTACTTAAGCAGCTGGAAAAAACGCTCAAAAATAGACTGAAGTATGTTCTTGTGGTGGATTTTTTATTACATATTATATGGCAGCCCAGATTTCACAATTTCATTCATTCACTTAGGGTACGCCTCTAGAGAATCAATCACTCATTCATTTCATGCCCATCTCGTTTTTTTGTCATTTCGCTTTCATTCGTACTTTTCATTGGTGCGTATCGCAAGGATTGCTGTCGCTCGTCGCGTTGATAGCTTATCGAGCCTAGGTTTCAAGTGTTTTTTTTTATTTTAATGGATTCTCACACAATAATTCAATATTCTTTGGATCGATCGTGAAGTCGGTGTCGTCGACTATGTCTGTGTGTAAACTTTTAGTTCGCATGGTGTTCATGCAGTAGTGCAACAAGCGATAAGAGTCGCAACGGCCCCGCGTAAACATTGGAAAGCATTACGGCCTCAAGATGCCCACGGACTCTGAGTGCGAATGCGAGTCGGTCTCGAAGGAGTGGCTGCTGGCGAAGCTGCGATCAGACGAGCGCGACATGGTGTTGATTGACTGCCGCGGCTCAAACGAGTACGCGGTGTCGCACATCCGGTCCGCGGTAAACTTTTCCATCCCGAGCATCATGCTGCGGCGGCTGGCGGCGGGCAAGATCGAGCTGGCATCCACGGTGCAATGCAAGGAGCTGAAGGCGCGCATCGCGGCGTGCCGAGCGCGCGGCGTGTTCGTGCTGTACGGCACGGCCGCGGGCGGGCCCGACGCCGTGCATGCCGCGCTGCTGCGCCGCCTCAAGCAAGACGCCGTCAACGTCGTCTGCCTGCAAGGTAACACGCTTCCTGCGCACTCCTCACCATAGCCAAATGTTCAATTTTCTTATGGGATGCCACTCGAAACTGCACTATTTATGTTGTTTCTGTGGTCACTGAGTACATATCATGATTCATTAGGTAACAATTTGTCAATCCCTGGTTGATTGCTCCTAGGGAGATCCCTTCTGAGATTAGTCTGTCATTGTAAATATGTAGTAGTTTTTGTGTTACCTATCTGTATTTTTTCTTACTTTTTACAAATCGCATAATTATTAATAAAAACTTGGAACAAATATGAGTACCCACAAGAAGAACAAATGTTATGTGAAACATAGAGACAAACTTCTTATAATACTATATTTGTAGATGATATACATAGAGATACATAGAGATGAAAGGTATTTTAAAGTCATCAGTACATTCTTTTTATTTTTTACTAGCTGTGACTATGACTTTGTCCATGTGAATTAGTTTTTTTCCACATTTTCCAATGTTTCTACTCTCCTAGTGGTCAGAGTGTGATGTTATGTATTGTAGCCTAAAGCCTTCCTCGATAAACGGTCTATCCAACACAAAAATATTCTTTCAATTTGAACCAGTAGATCCTGAGATTAGCACATTCAAACAAACATACAAAGTCTTCAGCGTTATAATATTGGTACAGATATTTCATTTGTAAGTTATTAGAAAAAGTAGTTGCTTTCAAGTACATTTTATAAGCTGATACCTAATAGCCATTCTATAGAAGTTAATGAAAGAAGACATTAGTTTTTTTCTTTCTCCTTAATTCAGATTTAAGTATGCTCTTTGCATATGATTCATCTCAGCCATGTTGCTGCAAATTTATTTCCTGCAATGTGATTTGAGGTTTGGACTGCTGAAATTGCTATAATTAATTTATTTAATCAATTATTCATGTTCAATATACTACCTACTGTAATTCTTGTTATACGTTGTCGGTTTAGGTAGTTAAAACAATATAAACAATCTTGACATGTCTTTTTATTGAAATACACAGTCTAAAAATGAAAATCGTTACACTATACAATTCAATCATGAAAGTAAATGATTTTTTCATACCAAAATTGTAAAATGTAAAGATTTCGATTTATAAAGTGTATGTTTAAATAAAAAGACACGTCAAGATTGTTTACATTGATTTAACTACCTAAACCGACAACGTATAGGAATATTCTCAACAGAAATATTGCATTAGATCATTATTATTAACCCATACCTATGTAGGAAGTGAAAAATATAGTGTAGTGTGTTCCAGTCTCTTTTGTTTTCAATGTCTAAAAATTATGCTGAATAAAACAAGAATGTATAAAATATGTCATAAATAGACCATGGATTCATCGATATGGAAGCATACAAGAGGTTAATAGCAATTTACTTTTTTGATAAAATTACTTATAGCAATTTAGCATAACTAAGGCCCTGCGCAGACGACAGACTATCCGCGGCGGACTTTTTAATCTGTGAAAATAGAACCTAATATGGAATTATATCCAGTATAACGCACACGATGCGCAAAAAGTCCGGCGCACAATGCATAAAATACACGCAGACTTTTTGGGCGCCGCAGACTTGATCGCGCAAAAAGCCCGTCGTCTGCGCTGCGCCTAACTGTGTTAGTTTAAGCAAGAAAAGCAACTACTGGCTCTAGGTAGGTACACACACAAGAATAGGAAAATGTAAAAAACTTTTCTCTGTTTGAATAATTTTGACTGTACATATCTTGTTTAAATTCAACTTGCCAACCAAGTTCCTGTTTTTATTACTTTTTTGTACCTATTGGATTAGGTAAGTCTACCCAAAGTAGAAAATTGTAACTTGTTTCCAGATAACATAATACAGTATAGTTTAACCCTTGATGCAACAAAGGCTGAAATTGATCACTTATCCAACAAGGTACTTTAAAAATTAAAATTGATATTATAGAAAGAACCATAATCTAGGAGTAGGTTCTGTCTGCATGGGGTTTACTTATTGCCATACTGCAGGAACAACCTTATACACTCAGTATTATAAACCTACCAGTGACCTAATCCCTGCCTGATATGAATGTGAGTTTGTTTGTTTGTTTGTTTGTTTGTTTGTTCCGCTTTCACGCCGTAACTACTGAACCGATTGCTTTGAAATTTTGCAGACGTAAAGATAGTAGTCCGGATTAAATAATAGGCTACTTTTTATCCTGCAAAAATTGATGTTCCCGAGGGAAAACAAAAATATAGTTTGCTTGATAGATCTATATCGATCGATGATAGATAGATAGATATCGATCGATGACCGATCGATAGATGATAGATCGATGGCGCTGTGTGTCGTTTAAAACGAGAAGTTTCCTTATTATGTAGTTGTGCTTTATACAGCAATTTAATCGAGTTCCACGCGGGCGAAGCCGCGGGCGGAAAGCTAGTGAATATCAATAAAAGCGCAACTTAAATTAGACACTGATATTTCTAAAACTACCTAGACACCTGTTTTACAGGATAGCAAAAAAAGGTAACAGACAAAGTGTCTTTTGCCATATAATATTCGTAAGTACCTACCATTCCAGAGCTATATTTTACTATCTAACTTATTAGCATTTAAAGAAGCGTCTTAAAGCCCTGCCGGAGGTCGCGGGCGGCATCCGCTCCACCAAACGTGGGAGAGGAAGTCCACTACTTATTGTGCTCCTCAATGCGAGACGATAGATTATGATCGCCGCCGCACACAGACGTACCTATGCGTTTATTCTTATGTGATAGTAGCTAGACGAGAAATTCGGCCATTAGCGTTGCATTCCAAATATATCTAGCCTGCTAGCTATCGTCCATTAAGTTTGAGCCATTGAGTCGATTTTAACACCTTGATGCATAGATTTTGGTATCAGGTATTTACCTAGGAAATACGTACATACTACTGAAATCAAAAATGCTGTATTACTTTAGAGAAATACTTAAACTGATTTTTCTTGGAATGCAAAGAACAATACATGCAGAGTGCAGACGAAAAAAGTCTCGGTCTCCTACCTACTCGAAAATGTTTGAGTAAAATCAAATTGATCATCAAAGAGCGTTTGGTGAAAAACCATTGATCGTGAGTAGCTGCACACAGAACATAAACGGGACGATCAAAGAAGGTGGCCGGAAACGCACCGCCTCGGCCCACGTCCGACGGAAGAGCGCCACAATTTTATTGATAGGTTCCTGTTTTACTCATGTCCTGTCAATTTCATTAAGCCCGGCGGTTTCATGTGCAACTCTACTTGAAAACTGCCAGCGAAGCTCGAACAACTAGCCAATTGTCGGCGTAACAGAATTTATTTCGTCGATCGGTCAACTGGCCAATCCCATTTGGGTATCTCGGTATGCTCGACCGTAAAATAAATAGCACGTGCGCCGAACAACAGGATGTAGCCGGCCAGCCTGAATATAATCGCTTTGGAACTCCAGTAATCTAGCAGAGGAAATCGTTAGCATCTGGTCGGGCCAATTTATTCTGTACCAAACCAACAAGGTAGATACCTAACCGATGAGAGCGAAATGGGATAAGGAAGTTGCATCGCTGCGTTGTTAATAATATCTGGCTCTCAGTAGAATTAATTGCTGCTGCGCGAAACAATGAAGGACTCGTACCTGTCTGGATATGTTATTTATTCACTGTCATTAGTCATATAGTGGCCATTGGTTAAATTACCCATATTAATTGGATATTTTATAAGTATCTATACTATGTGTGATGATCACTGATCAAGTAAGGCCTATAATATTTATAATCGGCACAGAAAACGTGTCGGCAGCGACATGGAAGCGACCCGCTAACATAGAGCTACTTCTGCGTACCTATGTCCACCCTTCAACCCGATGGAAACTTAACATACTACCTAAATGTCTGTGTAGATTCAAGTTGGGTATAAATGCTTAAGTAAGAAGACTACCCTACCTTGCTGGGATTTTTTTTTAGTAAAACATACAACTGATGTTAATCGCCACAAGGAAAAAACGATTTTCGCATATTAAATACTTTGGTTCCTTATTTAAAACAGGTTATTTGTTTTAATGTTAAACGTTAAAAAGTCACCATTCTCTTGAATGGAGCTCCAACATACCTAACTATAATTACGATCATCTATTCGATGGCGTAGCATTGACATTGATAGTTTTTGCGTGCTGATGTAATGTCCGAGCGCCGGTGTACCACAGCAGGTATATCTAGTCAGGAGATACCTACATTACCTACGCATTGTATTCTGATTTATTTATGTCTCGTTACGCCACGCTGGTTCTTTTAAAATTTCCTGCAATTGTTGGTTTATAATTTCCATCGCATACTCTCTAAGGCCGGGAATACACATTTCTGTAGCTGGCACATTTTTGTGGCAGTAGCTTGCACGCGTAAGGACGTCATATTTGTATGTAGATTGACATACGCGTGCAAGCTACTTGCACAAAAATGTGCCAGCTACAGGCATGTGTATTCCCAGCTTAAGTCTGCCCTGGCGCAGGCGTGCAACGCGTTTGATATGTGCTCTGCTGATACTACATACCTACAAAGCTATCGGAAAATTATCTTTTGTTTGACATGGCGTATTATCGATATGTCGCGTGAAAGTCAGTCAGGTGCGGATACGTTGATAATTTAAGTAGGTACTTACCTATGTAACCTATGTAATTTAGATCTAGTTAACAAAGTGCAGTAGGTAGAGCTCTCTAAACATGAACCTTTTTTACGGTAGTAGTCTTTGTGTAGATATTTTTGAACTGTTCGTATCGTAGGTAGGTACAGATATTAGTGAACATACATACATATGCTGACGCCTGTATTCCCAGGAGGGGTAGGCAGAGGACATGAATTCAAAAATTCAGTGCCACGTTTAGCAATTTCAGGGTAACTAGATGGTTAAACGTGATATTGCAGTGACAGGTTGCTAGCCCATCGCCCACAAAACACTAACCCTTTCCCAGAGTCGACTCTTACGACTTACGACACCCACGGGAAGAAAGGGGGATGTGCTATTCTAACCCGGAACACACGTACCGTGGGTATTAGTGAACTCCGTTGTATTCCAGTAAGAACCTTAAAAGAGTAGTAAAGCGAGAGTCTTCTCAACTAAAAAACTGAGAGATTTAGAAGAAAAGATAAAGATGTATAGAATAGACCAATGTACGTAGGTACTTGAATTAGGTACTATGTGCCGATGTCTTGTCAAGGAGAGAGCGCATTGTATCAATAATGCTGCCTATGGTCTCCGTGACGTTTAATTTCTACATATAATCCATTTTACACACGAGGGAAGGTGGCTACGAATTTTTTTTGTCGATTGAAACCTGTTTTGTCTGAATATTGTTCAATACGTCCTCTCATTCTAACAAAAACAACCCCCAACCATTTAAACAATGCGTCTTGCGGAAGGACAAATAAAAGCCGTTTCAATCTTGTATTTCCGCCTTCGAGGACATACATAAAAGTCCGACCACGCATCATTTTCTTGATCATGGGGAACAAGACGAAATTGTACAGAGATCAGCCAGGACTGTAGGGTGGATGCGAAACCAGCTCACCATATTTACTTGCCTCCCTCAAACTTCCTACACTAAATGGAGACCAATCTACTTGCGGGGCTCTTCGATCAGCAAATATCCAAAGCGAAGCGTCTTTCCTGCGCCGTGCTGATCCTGTAAAATGCTCGTCACTGCAGGTGATCTAGGTATAATCCCAAGTTCATGCTCTATTTCTCGATGTGTAATATTTCTGTTTTAAGATCATCTCTGCTTTGTTCACATATCCGACGGCACAACACTCGAGGGCCGTCTTGGTCTCGACTCATCTTTAAGGAATGCATCGCCTAATTTTTTGGGATTATTTAAAGTTTAAGTTACTTTTGTAGATTCTCGCGACAGGTCCATTGTTTAAACAAAACGAGACCGATATTGTGAGGAAAAAAAATATTATTGAGTATTGTTACTGGCCAATATTAAATTTTATTACAAATACCAGGTGATTTATAGCTAAATTACCGCAAATTTTCCATAAACGTTGACAAGGAAATGCTGTTAATCATTTCAAGACCTCGTCGTGTTTCACTGTTTTGTCTAAGCCTTCAACTATTTTATTCTCATTTACCTCCGTATTATTCTGGAAGCCCACTCACGATACGGTATTCGCTAGAAATTATTTTCTTGCGTTTAGCGCGAAAACTCTTATTTCATCGATTCTTACAAGTTGAATCTCATCCAATGACGTCAGTTCTTTCCGGGAATGTAGTTTTCTCAGAACGTGTCCATACATTAGTGTTCAGTTTATTTATAACAAGCAATAGATCGGTTTAACTTGCTCGAATCGGAGTTATTTCATTTATTCGAAATCTGGTTCATTCTTTGCAATGGTCAATAGGGTAACAATTGACGTCTTCAAGGGCTTATTGAGAGCTAAGTATTAGACATAGGCGAGCTAAGAGTCGTAAATGCCCCGACTAGTGCCTCTGTCCTTGTATCCTAGTATCCTCGTTGGAGTAGTAATAGATAGATTGAATAAAATTAAGCTTCACAATTTTATTAAGTACTGGCTGCAAAAAATCAGTGAATAAATTAATTTCTGACTGATTACAGCCGGCTTAGCACAAGCAAGTACAGATAAAATAAAAATAAATATCACTGGACAATTCACACTAATCACCTAGTCCCAAATTAGGCAATTTAATGCCTGTGTTATGGGATAGATAGGAGAGATAGAGTAGTGTAGAGATAGAATATTTTATACCTGTCACTGTTTATCTAGAGACGTCAGAAAATGACTGGTATTCTATCCCCGCGCATGTCGTCTCGCGCGTGTTGCCGTGCTAAGCATACCTACAGGTGCCTAGTTAGAGAACTAGTGTTCGAGAACATTTTAACTTAAAGGCTTAATAAATATGTAAATAAAAGTTAGGATCGAAGATAAATTTTCTGTTGGTTTGGTTATATTTACATGTGTAGGTATTATATGTAAGTTATTTGGACGTACACGTACCATTATGAGCGTCTCCTGATGGCAAATGATCACCACTGCCTCGCCCTTAGGCACCCACCTATTAAGACTAAATACAAATGCGCTGCCAACCCCTGTGATTACGATGAAATTCTTTTTAAGACAGTAAAACTGCGGCGGAAAACGACAGAGCGAGTATAATGTGGTAACCAACAGAATTGACCGTGTACTACGAGATTCTTTACCACTCACGTAGGTTAATTTTGGTCTTTTCTTCCGAGTTCAACTCTGAGAAAACAGAAAAAGCAACGGTTTCGAATTATTAAAGTCAGAATCTAATGAAAGGTTAGATTGCCCAACTGTTAACAATTGCTAGTTGTTAGATTAGCGATTATCTCTTTAATTATACATACAGGGTCCTACTACACTGAACTACTAACTTGTAACTTAAAAAAGGAATAAGTTGGAATATCTATATGTAGAGAAGACAGGATAACGGCTAGTTGTCGGATATCTGTTTCACAGTATCTTACGCTCGCTATCCCAAAAATACGATAATTAGAATATGAAGCAAGATGGTTTCTTGGTTAGCCCGCAATTAGATACGTATTGCAAAGCCTATGTACCTACGACGTGTTACAGCATGCGGGATGGCTTTGGGATAGGGGTGGTTATGGGTGCTGGCAGTAGGTGGCGGTAGGTTAGTCGGCTGGATGGCGCAAGCTTGTTGATAAATGGCTCGGGAAGGACGCGGGCCGCGGGCCAAGGCCCCGCACCTGCCGCAGCGCCCGCGGCCCCCGCAGCCCCGCCCGCCCCGCGCCGCGAGGCCTTGCGCCTACATACTGCTTACCCTTAATGTCTTTGTTCTTATACTCTACATAATATATCTATTGACTAGTTTTTGCTATTACAATACGATGGTACGAAGACGGAGACAGGTCTAGTAGAGTCCTTGCGAGATTAGTATTTTTTTTCATCCTCGACAATCTCGGATTCTTATATTTTTGAACGGTAGAGATATCGAGTCGATCAACGCAACCCTAATTGAGTTTCTGTGTAAGGCCCAGTTCCGTGGGTGGTTGCGAACACGAAATACGCAAAATTATGCGTTCAACGTCTACGTTCGATTTTCAAGTGGGCGGTAATACCTATTTAGGTTGAAGGATTCCGTCCGTCTACGCGTGCGAATTTAATAGGAGTCCTTGCGGGCGAGGACGCGGCGGAGGCGCGGGGGCGGTGGTTCATTGAGTGCGGCGGATGAATGGGCGAGGTGAGTCATCGGATCGATGCCGCGCCGCCCACCGCCGCCCCCGCCGCTACCCTCGCGCCCCTTGCTTCGCCAGCACTTCAACCCTCCGCCCCTGTACCGCGCTCTGGAAATCTTGCCCCGTTTGATTGTTTCTCGTCTGGCTAAAGTAGGTACAACGAGCAATGGTTAGCATGTGACTACTATGATTGATTCAAGTTCCCAAGTTATGCTCAAGTTTTTCCTTAAAATTGATTGGGTACTATCGTTATTTTATTAGCTCTACTTTAAAGATAGTTACTTTAACTATCATCTATCTACTTATTAAGTAATCAGCGAGCACAAGTAACTCGAACCCGTGGTTCACGGGCCTTTACTGACGATTTGGTATCCCCGTTTTTATAATCATTATCTAGCTAGAAAATTAAGAAACCATTTGCAAACGAGAACACAGTAAAAGTGTTAGCCGAATTATCAGAATCATAAAACCAATAAAACAATCAATCAAATCAGCCCACATCTATCCACTGCTGAGAAAGCGTCTCTTCGTTTTCATGCGATATACCCGGTCCTGCTCCCATCTTATGTGACAACTCAAATTCAGAATAGCCTCTCGCCGAGCACATTGTGTGGACAGCATGTGAAGGACGTAACGGGGGCGGCATTAGCATCACAATAGGGCGGCGGCGTGGGCGCAGGCAGGAAGTCGCGCGGACGCGGCGCCCGCGACTACTGTCGCTGCTCATTGTCCTGGAATCTGACCGACACCAATCCACAGCACCGGTCAACTAGCTGACATGGGCTAACTACTACTATATGCTTGTGCAGAGTTCAATCAAAATCATTGATTTCTGGACTCTAATGCTAACAAAGAAAGGCCTGTCTATTAGTTTAACTTGCTCGTAATATAAGCGAGGTATGGACTGTAAGATATTGGAGAAAACCATGCGATTAAGAATAAAAATATATATCTGGTCAAATATATATCTGGTATATTTGCATCTTGTTTACTTGACCGTTCCGGGATTTGTTAATGATAACATGAATTTATTACTCTTAGCCTCAAATAGGTACTGCGATTAATAACCGCTTTCATCACGGTTATTGGTTTCGGCCGATAATAAGCGAAACCCTCATTCATAAGTACTCTATCAATACAGATTCAAAGATAACGTACATGAACTAGGTACGTGAATACTAAAAACCTGCAGCGACGGTCAACGATAATCAGTGAAATGAATGGCGAAACGTCAATGAAACAAAAACAATGAATGGAAAGAGCCTTGAGTAACGTTGTTTGGTCCACAAGTGCGCGTCGATTGTTAGCACAGCAGTCCGCCATTAGATCTGCTCCGCTCTAATGAATGAATAGCTAGCTACCTGTGTGTGAAGCGGCATGCATTGAATTTTCCATTAAAATGTGTGTGCCAATTATGATGTCATCTATATACGTGTATACATAAGTTTTAGTTTTCCATCTAACCTTGAGCGTCGCTTATCTCGATTTACAATTGTGTTTATGAACTCCTGGTTATGCTAAACGTATGTCCGTAACTTTATTACAACTCGCTTCTCCTATAAAATTCAAAGAACCCGCTTGTTCCAATTCAAGTGAGTCTCATATTGATGTGGTATTCACAATTCGTTTCGCTTGCCTATTACCGAAACGAAATGCGATATTAGTAACAATTTAGATATACAGGTAGAGTAAAAAGTATTATATTTATATGATGTATTCAAATTCCGAGTGATGTCACTTTTAACTTCACAACCTGTTTTAACATTACCGACCGACCACTTTCTGATCCCCCTGTTACTACGCCGGAGGGAACGGTATTTTTTCTATTTTAGCACAAATATAAGCACTGAGCAGTATTTGACTGTGGGTCTGTTTGTCGACAGGTGACTTCGAGGAGTTCCACCGCGCCTACCCGGAGTGGTGCAGCGAGGCGGGCGGCCAGCACGTGCCGCACCTGCCGCTCATGGGGCTCCGGTGAGTGCCCTCCGCCCCACACCTTGCATGCCATAGGATCGTCTAACAGAGTTAAGAGAGAGTTGGAATTCAGACGGTCGGATTGGTTAGAAAACTTGACTATGATTCTTGAGCCCCATGTTCTATCCCCGGTCGGTGCGCATATTTGTAGAAAGTCTTAAGAGTTTTATATGATTTAAGTATGTGTTTATTAATGTCCAGGTATGTTTATCCGTTGTGAGGAACGAGTTGGTGGTTACACTGGATGAGAGACATCAAGCACTTAGATAAGAAACCCATCATCAATTACCGCCGTAATTTAATTATAGGAGTCGTCTTTTGAAATCAGCCGCTGATTTTAATTGCGAACTAGGAAACTGCGCACGCGTGGGAATCCGATCTCTTGCGCTTGCGACGTTTTCCTTAATCACCTCGTATCGACGGAAAAAGCCGACGGTCGAACGAGCGATTCCGGTACAACTGGATACCTACACCGGCTTTCTTAATAAGACCTCCTTGATGAGCTCTTTAATCGTATTCCATGGGAACCGAGCGCAGGCGACGCTGCCCGGTCTAATGTGCTGTTTTTATTAGCGACAGGGCAAGTCTATTAAATTGATTAATAAGTAAATAATATGTTAATGATGTATTTCTGATGAGTTGTTTAGTTTTAGTGGGCAAAATACGTAATTACAAAAAATACTATTTTGGGCGGGTACAGGTAATACACTAATCGCCTATACTAGAATAAAATAAAAATTCATAAAAAAATAACATACTTGCTTGATTTTGAAATGTGCCCCGTGAAACGGCCCCAATTATGGACGGTTTAAGTTGACAAGCACCAGTGATGGACACTTCATTCATAATTTAAAAACCATAGATTTGTGAATTGATTGTTGTAAATTTTACAATGTAAAACAAATGACTATTCCTTAGTGGGTAGTAAATAAGAGTAATTGTCTATTACTGGTTCTTTGTCCATTACTTGACTGATTGACTTGATTGACTTTACCTTATTATTTTATACCATTTATACCTACATAATAAATGATTATACTTATTTGAGATTTACATTCACATAAAACTCAATTATTATTTCTTCCCGAGTGTTATGCCGCAGTGATTCTCTATAAACTTGTATTGGTTAATTATCATTGATTTATAAGTTGACTGCACAGTGCTGTGGTTACGCTTGGATGATTTCCTCGTCGAAGACAAGCCGCGTCTTTAATCCGAGTCTCATCTAGAGTCGTAATTGAATCGCGAGCGGAGTGTGCGTGTGCGCGTCCGCGCAAAAAGTAGTTTCTCAGGACGCCGCGCCGCGCCCGCGCAGCGGACGAGGATCTTAGTCATCCGCACTTTGCTCGCTTCGGAGTTAGCGGTTTTGTGTGAATTGAATGCGCATATCCTTTAATAGGCTGCACAGGAAAGTCAAGGTTCATTGGAAACAACACTTCAATGTCAAACATTCCGTTCTACGATTCCATTCATCACTGCGTGACTGTACCCGGGCGTCACGGTGGCTGTTTATACAATTGGAATCACTTTGATGCGATTGCTTTGTTTCGAGTTATTATGAAACCTTCAATCGCCTTAGCACGCTAAAATGTAGACAAATATAGAATGTCTATGGGTGGATATTATATCTATTTATAATGGAAATTTGTCACGACGTATCTACTGAATACAAGCTAAGAAATGAAGTCATTCTTGCCAAAGTCACTTTTTAAATCGTCGTTTGCGTTCATGTTTAAGTTTACCGTGTGTAATTTTATGTAATATGTATTCTTCAAAATTACCATGCGACAAAATGTATCTTTCAGTTGTTTCATAATTTTTACAGCTAACGCTCGCTCTCGAGACGCTCGCATTAAACTTTAACCAGATTAACTGAACGTGTTTGCGAACTCTGGCTAATCAGCAATTCATTAAATTTTTGTGAAACGGATAAATTTTAAACTAAGAACGAATACCTAAGTGTATTTCAGAGCAGATCCTACCATACTATGACGGTACATAATAATTGCATGTAAATTGTATCGCACGACGTGGACAGAAAACCGCGGCGAAATTAACCCAACTCGTTACAGCGACAAAATTAATAGATTAAGAGATGTTTATATGTTTAAATTTTTAACCCGTATAAAATAGAAATAGTTATTTGGCGAGAACTCTTTTACTTGTGAATATATTTCGAGTTAAATTTACAACATGAATTACTTAAAAAACCTTGAATTACTCGAAACCAAATTTAATTGAGCATTCGCTTTAATATAATAATAGTCAATCTGCTACTGCTAATTACTAGCGTGTCTAAATGAAGGCGAATTTAGAAACTTTGGCGTTAACTTGTGACCTCTAACATTTCGTCACACCGGCAAAGAGTAGATCTCAGGCCGGTGCCGGCGGGCGCTGCGACGCCGAAGAGCCGTGCATCGCGGCCAGAGGCCGGCGGCTGGAGCTCCGCTCGCGCCGCGAGGGCCGCGGCGGCGGCGCAACCCGGTGTTACGCTTACGCGCGCTCAATGGAGAGAGCTCCATTCATGCAACGGCGGCGCGCTGCCGGGCCCGCACCAACTACGTAGAGTCCCCTCTCTGTTTTTTTCTTATTTGATTTCGCTCGTTAATGTTGTTAGTGTTATAGATTTGTATTACGTCCTTTATAAAAATAATACTTACCTATTTGCCGAAAAACCTAAAAGAAATAATGTTTTCAATTCACACAAATTAGATTATAAAAGTGAGTAATTTATTTACTAATTCAATGTAAATGACGTGTCCATTTCACCGGTAGTTAAAATTTACACAATGTATTTAATTAGTAAGTAAAATACTCAGTACCTAGGCAATTATTGGAACAATTAAAAATTTTATTATGATGTCGTACTACTTGAGTCGCTCGCCCGGGGCAATTGGTTGGTGCAGACCCGGCTGTGTCAGAACTGCCGTTCACTGCGCCGTTCTCTGTTCGCCGCGCGTGCAGTTTTCGCAACACTTCGCAATCTACATACTGTTACACGTTCACACATACATACTTATTACCCATAATACTACGCTCTACCTGTTCATTGAGCATATAACGCAATCTGTTTTACCGCTACGTTATGGTTTCCCAATTTAATAGTAGATCAAAGGCGAGATCAAAATAATCTTCATTTACCTTTAGATGTTTTTATTATAATTGTCATTTACGTGCTAGCCGAACCGTAAATCCAAGTTTAGGACCTACTGCATAACTTTAAAAGAACCCTTTTATGTTGAACCTAATTGGAGTTTTCCGTTTTCTTCGCCCACGGCCGCGCTGCCTACCGGCTCCTTTCGCGATAACATTTACGAACTATAAATAGAAACATTGAAATATTTTATGGTCTAAATGTAATGACGCCCACGCTCCGCCCGCGCCGGCTCCGCGGCGATCGCGCGCTGTCAGACGCTATATCGGTGCGTTGTGTATTGATGCTGAAGGAAACATCTATTTCTGTAAACGGATCACTTCCGTTTGAGAAGCCTGCGCCGCCATCTCCCGTTTGCATAGGATGCCCACATTTTACTCGTCGCTTGCGACTCGCGTCAAAGCCAAATGTCACACCGTTTTTCAATCTCTCCGTTCCACAAAAGACGTGGTATTTAATCTTTGTCGCGTAGGCGAGGCCACGCCGGCCGTGCCGGCTTTGACAACGTCAGCGTAACCCTTTGTGCAAATGCTCTCGGGACCCTTGTAACATAACGTAGTGTAGCGCACACAGCACCCTCATCAACTTACAACCGTTGACAGTTAGACGCTAAATAGGACGACAAACAAGTCTGATTGCTTTAAGCAAAAGCCTAATTAATTACAAAAGTGATTTTTATATTGAAAGCGGTCCTAAGGTTTTTTTTTAATTTATGCATTCAGTAAGAATTGATAAACACAGCAGTTGTGGTCGTGGCCAGGTCCGGGTGAGGGCCGACGTCACGCCGACGTCAGCCCGCGAGTTCATTCACGGCGCCGGCGTCGCCGCCGCGGCCGGATCTCCTAATCTTGAGTTATTACAGCCCCCGCATTACCCGATAGCATTCGAACGAAATAGGCACTAGCGTGAAAACAAAACAAGAAACATTCGGACAGCCATCAATTCCCGCGAGCGAAACACCTACGCCCGAGAAGTACATCCAGCGCACCTAATTAGTCTGAGCCTGGTTTCCACAATCCATGTTATTTTATGTTTCGCTTTGCTGGGGCGCACACCCGACCTTACTCATAAATTACCACTTGTATGCATTCCTCGGTTAAACTAAACACTGACTCAACCTATTTACTTGTATCGCGCCAATGCTTTCAATTGCGACATCTTGTTTAATTTATGTTATTTGCTCTTAAATACAGAAGTGCGTAGATGGTGATCATTTTAGGGAAAGCATTATTAACTAAGTCTTGCGCTACATTGAGATTATATTTTATTAAGTGTGTACTATCTTATGTACCTACTTAGCATTTTCTTTCACGCTATAAAATAAATAATATAAACACTTAATGGACTAGTGGACCTAAGATGCGTAATTTTCTCTTCATATGTATATAGGTATAGTTACCCATTTAATTTATGTAATCATTATAATTCCATTACTAAGCTATAAATAAGTTAAATAAAGTATCTACTTTACATGTATATTTAAAGTACCTAAGCAGTGTAACGTGTAAAAAGCATAAAGTTGTTTGTTTATTCACGATTAGGTAGCCAAAATGACAAAAATTCGATCTTATAGTTTTGTAACGTCTATCGCTCCGTCCAATCGTTAGGTACAGCCGATTTAATCAAAAACTTGTAGAGTTATTTAGATTCTGTGTAATTAAGATTAACCTCGAACTTAAACGTTGACTGTAACATTGAGTTTAAAAATCGTGAAAACATGTGTAGAATTGAACGCAGAAGTCACTCATTACTTTCCATTCATTGATACTCGGACATGTCTTTTTTTGACGGTTATGACGTCATTTAAGGTGTCCTCTAAATGTCTTTAAAGCGAGTAGGCAGGTGATCGCGGCGAAGCGAGGCTGCGCTCGGGACGGAGCGTCGCGGCCGGCGAGGGGCGTCCGCGGCCCGCGGCCCGCGGCCTCGACACACTTGCTCCCATGTTACTTACTATATTTACCGCAGCCGCTAATTAAACCATCGTATTAGAACGTAACTATTTATTTCGAGTCGTACTCGTATGTATATGTTATGTAATTTACCTACTATAATGGTTAGGACAAAGAGGAAGACTTTCCGTATCAGTATTGTTGTAGGTACTTTATTAGTCTTTATGATGCAGCACTTTATTGGCACATGCAACTTGTAACATTCTTAGCATACTAATTTCTCATTTTGTACCATAGTCTCGTCTAAGTTAACCGGCGAGAGAATCCCGCCTGGCGTTCGGGCAGCTCGTTAAAAGTCCTTCGAGGATGGGAACTAGTAAGTCCGGCATTAAAAAACCGTCCCTTGCAGCAGGCGGTCATTGGCAGCGCGCGGGCCGCATTCCTGCGCCGCGCGCGCCCACGCGCCCCGCTCAGCCTCACCATAAGCCCGGCTATCTATTGGGTATTGGCTGGTTAACAACTAAGAATTCAACTCGTCAACGCGATTACTCATTTGTTATTTATTTGGGTCTATCATAAGGACGATTTAGTTACACACTTGTCTCCTCAAACATACTTTCAAATTCTAAATCTCTTATTAAAATTGCGTTTATGAACCATCCGTCCTAAACAAATGCAAGTTTGTCTATGTCATATTTCTGTAATTAAAATAATTTTGCATTTTAAATTACTTATAGTTTAGTTTAATAGACAACAACGTCAATTGAATACATAATACTTATAATTATAATTTATAATGTTTCATCCATATCGTTCGTGCTACTTAGCTCCGTATTCTGAGAGGTCTGAGTCTTAGATATAAATTTAAAATATCCGTTGGACTACATTATTGGTGCACAGTGGATACGTGCGAGTGGCAGCGGTGGTTAACACATTCACGACCACGCCTAAAATCAAAACATCTGCGCGGAACCGAGCAGTCTATAGCTAGTACAAAATGAACCCGGCTCCCGGGTTCTCGGTATCTGAGTAATGTTTTGAAGAACCCGGGAGCCGGGTCCTTGGTTCTGAATGTGTTAAGAGCCCTCGCGCATGGGCTCGGGCTTCGGGCCATGCGCGGCGCTGCGCCGCAGCCGTTCATTAATAACGCGGGCGACCGTGTCACGGCTTCCGGCCCGCGCCCGGCCCCATTCAAATACAAATTGGATTCGCACGAAGCCGTTGTCACTCGCTTACACAATGCACTGCCTACTACAAGTACCCACTATGCGCGCCATTTCAATGAGACACGAGTATCGTTCATTGTACACTTTATTGCGAGTGGCAGCATTCACATTTCATAATTTATTTCCTCGGATCCATTTTATCTTGGTTGTTAAATCCTTGTACATGTTGGAATAATGTTAAATGTTTTTTGCATAAAACTGTTGCCGTGTTGTTTGATGTCTATCTTTGGCTGATTGTTATTGTTGTAAAGGTTCGAATTGCTACAGGCGGATCTGTTCCCTTTTATTCGGGAGGGACGCCCACGAATTTTCCCATGAATAAACAATTTATTAAACGTCTATTTTCAGCACCAAGCATGTATAAGGTTTGTCTGATCTCAGCTCTGCTTAATGTTTCTCGTTATCGACCACGCTTTTGTTGTGTATTACCAAAAGGCTTAAAAGTTTTCTTCGAAATTTGAATTACATTTAGTAAAGACAAATGACAAAAAATGGAAAAGAGTAAGCTTAGCCTATGTAATGTATGTATCCGAATCAGATCTCGCCGGGTTTTGTCAGCTCGCAGCGTCACAGACACAGAGTCACAGTGACACAGAGTCGCCATTATCTTAGAGCATAAAGCATTATGTTAAAAAAATTCTTGTGGCCATATTATTTTCACCATTTTGACGCTTTAGTTCGTAGTAGGTAATCACTACGGCGCTAAGTTAGTAGTGCGCGTAACATTCAGGTACTGCGAGCGAAACGTGTTTGGGTGAATTAAATTCGAATTGTTTTAACGTAATTATCGTGTAAAAAGTTATTATTTTAAATGATAATTTAAACTTATTTTAGCAACGTACGTAATACTTAAATACTAATTTGGTAGATATTGCAAAGGTCGTAAGTTCAAATTCCACCTTTTAACCAACTTCTTTATGTATCGTCATTGTATATTGATTTTCATAATATGAATAATCCTAATGAAATTACTTAAATAAGTAATTATAAAAATATGTAATTATAACACATTATTTTAGTTCCAACTTCGTCCGTTATCATCATTTTATTAGGTGATTTAATTAATAAAATACTGCAATTGATTCTACCAAAGATTCAAAGAAAATTGAAATTGTGTTACTTTAATATCGATAGTACCTACAGATTTCACTTCAATTCAACTTTGTATTTATAGATTCATCGATGATGGTAATCACTAGAAAATGTATTTATTTGAAATGTTCAAGTTAACTCCAAGTACCTTCGTGAGAACCTATCGAACAGGCCTAAAATTTGTACTCGTGCTTTGGAACATCCGGGCTAGGGAAGACGGTAATTTTTTGCTAGTGGCCCGCAAGCACAGGAAGATAAAGATTGGACTGTAGTAGGTGCTAATAATAATTTGAGCGAATGACGTAAATTATAAGTAACGATGACGAAGTTTCGGTCAGTTCCTGGAGTTCGCCGCAGGAAGCGTCGTACCGTGACTAACTCGACTTGTGTTTTCAAGAAATGAAAAATTAAGTATTTCTAAGGATCACACGTGAGCTCAGAAAAAGAACCTAATAAATTAATTGCTGATTCTAACTGTAAAATAAATAATATAGTAGCTGTGATTTATGTGAGTGCAACACAAACTAACAAAAAGCCCCAAGACATAACTACATGACGCGATTAAACTCAGATTTGCTTGCCGCTTATGGCAGAGTGACGACACGGCCTATGACATCATTGCAGTTGTTGCTGAATTGAATGAGTTATTCGCTTAATGGACATGGAGTCACCTACCTAGAGTTATTACGATCAATCGGAGCGTCGGCGCGGTTATCAGCGCTCGCGCGTGGGCGCCTCCCTGAATGGCCGGCGCCCACGCGCCGCCCGCGCTCCACTAGCGCCGTACCTCGCTCGCACATTATGTACGGCGCGGCCACATAACGCCCACCATCAACTGTTTTCTTGTAAATAATTATCGTGATGACCATTCGCGTAACACTGATTTAATTTCGTCCTCATGTTCATCAGCGCGAATGCCTGGAGGGACTCCAAATGGGATTAACGAAGCTATTGTAATTTGTGGGCAATTGTTGTTCGTCATCCCCGCGCTAGTGAATCGCTGGGATCGGTAAATTTAGACGAATGTGGATCTGTCCTTAGTAAAATACAACAGTTCTGATATGTATGAAGTATATAATGAAAAAAATAGATTAGAATAGGTACCTACCTATTTTACCTACTGCTTTTTTCTTTTTTTTCTCATATTGATATTAAGCGAATTCCACCCAGACAAAAGAGTCGAAAGAGTCATAAGAATCGCTGGTATATTATACTCGTTTTTAATTAGTGTTTAAACTTATAACTTTATTTCATAAATACTGATTTAACAGGACAAAAAAACCGTGATAGCCTAGCGGTTTGACCTGCGGCCTCTGATGTAGGTAGCAGGGTTGTTGCGAATATCCGCATCCGCATCCGCATCCGCATATGCGGAGCATCCGCATCAATTTGGACATCCGCATCCGCATAAATTCGATGCGGAGTTTATGCGGGTGCGGATGTGTAAGCATGTCGCGACAGGAAAGAAAGTGGCGGG
>BHDV01072331.1:49078-64787 GCA_005406045.1 Adoxophyes honmai | reverse complement strand
CTTTAGTGACAAGTAATCAGTCCTTATTTACTTGGTCCAAGCTTAATTCTAATCCGTATTTTTTCTGTAATCATAGACTGTTCAGAATATATTTTTAATCTGTCACTATTACACCTCTTCCATCAGTTCTGAAACCCAAAATTCTGCTAGAAGTAGTTGCGAGGCCTGAAATAGTCATGGTTTTGTCTGTCATGTTTGGTGTGCTCTGCCTACCCCATTTGGGGACACAGGCATGGTTGTATGTATGTATGTAATATATGTTTTCACAATTATCGTGTGAAATCCTACAGGTTGTGCAAGTTAGTTTTATATTCCAATAACCACAAATATTATTAAACAAATTTCCAAAACAAACACAAAATTAAACTATTTGAATGGCTAAAAGAAATACTTTCTATTCAGTTAAAGAATACCTGAGGAATAATTATCGTAAATAGCTCAAAAAACAATTATAAAATAAATGCCAGTGCTTTAAGAGCCATCGCTCCTACAATGCTGCTTGGTGATCCCAGCTTAGGGTCTCTGTCATACACTAAAAAAGAATCTGACGAAATCGGTCAGCCATGAGAAACTTATTAGTAAGGCGACGATTAAATACACATTGCAAAACATTGCAAAAGAATGAGTAAGATGAAAACAAACATGATGACAGATCGATTGGATTTAAGCGTTTCAGCCGGCTTAGCACGAGAGGGCGCGAATAAAGTTGCTCAAGATAGACTATACCTGTCATTGTCTAACTAGAAACGTCAGGGAGTGACAGGTAGTCTAAGCCACGCGAGAAATGACTCACGCGTGTTGTTGTGCTAAACCTACTGATTGCACGAACAAGAAACATGGCAACCAACCGGCTTAGCGCGGTAAGCCGCAAGCGAATCTGGCACGAGATATTATTATAGTGTATATTATATCTGTTGTCGTCTAACTAGAGACGTCAGAAAACGACAGTATTATATCCCGCACGCGTACAGGAAACTTGTATTTAAGACTTTAGTTTACATATACATACTTAGTGTATTGTGGGCGATGGGCTAGCAACCTGTCACTGCAATATCACGTTTAACCATCTGGTTACCCTGAAATTGCTAAACGTGGCACTGGATTTTTGAATTCATGTGCTCTGCCTACCCCTCTTGGGAATAATGGCGTGAGAATATGTATGTATGCATGTATGTAAACATACATGAACTTGACGCCTGTATTTCTAAAACGTGGAAAGCAGAGCTCATGTCCCGTTATGTAGATGCTTTTGTGTTACGCGGCCATGTTTAGCACAATCCTAGGTTCAAACGTAGACGAAATAGGTATAATAGTGCTAGGTTGTCGCCTAAAGCATATCTAGCCTACATCTTTAGTCGACCGAAAGCGAAAGCTGTTATTCCAAATCCGAGATCACACGGGGGATTTTCGAATTCATAGACGTGTATTTGCAGCTACAGCCCTCTTGAGAGGCTGTGCAGCGATATTCTGTACACTTGTTACCAATCGCTTTGTTTTTACCGGCCCTTAAAATCGGGAGCCGACATCGTGTCATGGACTAACCGAGATTAAAGGATCCACTCCCGCTTGTAGGCTTTTGTATTCACTTCCTGATACGACACTCCGCCCACTCGGCTTCAAAGATTCTTTGACGTTGCAACAAAACAAAATCCCCCGCTTCCTGATATTATCCACGAACAGTGTTGCCCTCATTTGCATCCTTTTTAACCCTTTCTTGAGGGTTGCCACATGTTACAAAAACATGAAAATTAACTTACGAAAAATAAATAAGGTCGCATGATGTTAGATATCAGGAATTTGAATATTCGGTTGGGTTTGGATGGGAGAGTAGAAAGTAAACAAGTGGTAGAGGAAAAATACTAACATTCTTATACTTTGACTAAACTACCTATGCATTCAGAAAGTTTAGTTAGTTATAAGGTAGATATAAGTATAATTTTATTCATCAAGCTAAATATAACTTAGGTTCGTTAAGACTACCCCAATCGAACCCACAACTAGACTAAACTCCACAAGACGTAACTGAGACCTATTGAAACAAATAATGTTTTATGCTAAAATCAATCTGGGCCGAATAGCCCAGCGGTTAGAGAACCTGACTGTGAAGCTTAAGGTCCCGGGTTCGATCCCCGGTCGGGGCAGATGTTTGTATGATGAGTACGAATGTTTGCTTTCGAGTCTTGGATGTTTATCTGTATATAAGTATGTTTATCCGTTGTCTAGTACCCATAACACAGGCATTAAATTGCCTACTTTGGGACTAGGTGATTGGTGTAAAAATTGTCCAGTGATATTTATTTATTTATTTATTTATTTATTATGACGTTTTCCTATAGCTATACAGTAATTAATTTAGTGTAGTTTTGAATATTACAGACTAGTGCCCCGTGTGGTGCCGGGTTAGAATAGCACCTCCCCCTTTCTTCCCGTGGGTGTCGTAAGAGTCGACTCTGGGAAAGGGTTAGTGTATTGTGGGCGATGGGCTAGCAACCTGTCACTGCAATATCACATTTAACCATCTGGTCACCCTGAAATTGGTAAACGTGGCACTGGATTTTTGAATTCATGTGCTCTGCCTACCCCTCTTGGGAATACAGGCGTGAGAATATGTATGTATGTATGTATGTATGTACAGACTAGTGAAAATGTTTCTTCAACTTTCTACAGATACTGCAGACTAAAGATGGCGACGGTACATGGTCTAATACCTCTGGTGAAAGTCACGTTTCCTAGACACTTTTAGCTCAATCGTTAAGTTGAAGTTACATAAGAGTTCCTAACCTGTCACCTAAAACATACCTTAATCTCTTACATGATAGAAATATTTTTTTAATGAGTGTCAAACAAATTACAATTATTGAATTATACATTAGTTGCCACTTACGACATCGAAAAAAGAAATGGAGAGGTGTTATTTTTAAATATAGATCTAAGATGTTTCCCTAACGATACAAAAATAATACAACCAGCTGCTGCTTTCGGAGTCCAATAATTTGACTCACCTGCCATGTTTACAACCAACTTCTAAATCGAAACAAACAAGAAGAAACATTATTGAGATGGTTCTTGAGTTAGAGCCGTTGAAAAGTGTTTTACGTGGATTAACTTTTCCTTTCGAAAGTATGCCTTAATACGAAAAAGAAAGTTCAAATGCTTAAAATCGCGTAGTTCTTATGTTTTCAGGCTTTATTAGATTAACGCCTAGGTAAATATTTGAACCGCTGTCATTATTCTCAACACTTTTTTAATCAGATTCTTTGAGAAATGTGTACATAATAGTCTAGTGTAGTGTGTACCTATCTATAAGGGACAGACACTATGTAATACACTTAAGAGGAAATATGCCGGTCGAAGGAATTGAAAAATAGGTATTTGCTAAATCTATTGCTGTCGCGCCGTGACCTGCCCAGACGACGTCGAGTGCGATAAGAACAACTACAGCTCGGACCGAAAATACCTATGAAAATTATTCAAAAACAACGTTTTGTAGTCCCCTGATTTCTTCTCCAAAACTTAACCGATTAAATATGTTTTTTCATTAAATGTTTATGAAATGTCATAACTGTGTTTCTATACTTTCTATGTTCTTATATTTTGATATAATTGTGTTAAAATTGGTTTCTAGTGGTTTGAACACAACGGAAAAAACTTGCCAATTTTTCATGTTTTTGAAGGTTAATATCTCCTTTAATAATTCAATAAAGAAAAAAAGGAATACATAGGAACATGCTAATATATCATTAGATTGTTGATGTAAAAAATCATTGCTCTACGGGTAATATCCAGCGAGGAATCAGGGGACTACGTTTCCATACAAAATGTGACCGCTCCATTTCCTCTTAAGAAATCTGATAAAAAAAGTGTTGAGAATAATGACAGCAGTTCAAACGCTCGAATATTTACCCGCTCTCTATTTCTTCAAGGTTATATTTTAGGTCCATTTTATCCGTGGAAGTCGCAAGAGGCGACTAAGGAAATAGTTTTAGGTAGGTATGCTTCAGACGACGGGCTGGTTACTTGTCATTATTATACCTATGTTATACCTCTTCCATCTATTTACAAACATAAAATTATGCGTGAAATAGTCATGGTACTCATAATTTTGTCTATGTAGTGTTTCGTATGTTCTGCCTATCTCATTTGGGATTACAGGCGTGATGTGTGTATGATGTATGTATATTTTAGGCAATAGGCTAGCAACCTGTCACTATTTTACCTCTTATATCGAAGTTGGTACCGCAAAAATATACTAATAGTTCATGATTTTGCGTATGTAGCGTAATGTGTATCTGCCCATTCTTTTTGGGAATACAGGCGTAATGTATGTACAGTCACGAACCGGGATTGTTGAGCCACTTGCCACTGT
The DNA here is from genome assembly GCA_005406045.1 of Adoxophyes honmai. Classification (NCBI taxonomy): domain Eukaryota; kingdom Metazoa; phylum Arthropoda; class Insecta; order Lepidoptera; family Tortricidae; genus Adoxophyes; species Adoxophyes honmai. The sequence continues at coordinate 60,421 of BHDV01072331.1, read as the reverse complement.
TCGCAATTTAGACGTGTAATCAATGACCGATGTGACCGACTAGATGTCAGCTATCGGATTAGTATTACACGACCAAGTTACAAACATAGGTAAGTGGCTCAGCAATCCCTGTTCGCGATGGTATGTAGTTTCGATAACAACACACTTCCAGTGTCCTCTGCCAAAGAGGCAACACGACCCAATGCAATTAACACCATCGATTTATAATTGAGTCTGGCGCAGCGGGGGCTGAATTTATATCCAATTGCACTAAATACGGGTGCAAGGATACTCGAAGAACTACTTGATGTGGCAGATACGTCACCGGGGAAAAATCCGTAATTCCTAGGAAATTTGTAAAGATTCCAAACGAGAGACCAAAAAGGTTTTTCGCCCACGGTTTTGCAAAATTGAATAAAATCTAACCTAACCTAATCTAACGTAACAGAACCTAATCTGACCTAAAACTAATCATAATCTAATCTAACATAACCTAATATAGTTATTTTACGAAAATGTGGCCGTAAAATAATACAATTTGTCTCTCGTTTAGAATTTTACGGAAGTGTTTTTGAAATTTATAGATTTCCTTTAAAATTTTCATATTTATAAACTTACGGAATTTGTTATTTTCCGGTGACGGATACATACATACATCACGCTTGTATTCCCAAATGGCATAGGCAGAGCACGCGCAATGTTAGACCGCCAAAATCATGACTAGTTCACGTGTCGTAACCATAGCATAATTTTTGATCTAACCATAGATGGTGGAGGTATAATAGTAACAGGTTGTTAGCCTGTCGCCTAAAAACTTAAAAGGAGATAGAGTGGATTCGATAACATCGATAACTGGAACAGTCGATAAATTTTATGTTCAATCCCTTTGATGTTTGATTTTTGCTATGGGAAATGCCGCTCATTGCATGTTATCCTTAGCATCCTCTTGACATGTCGTAGATGAAGATGTCCGCAAAAGAAATAGGGAGGTGCAATTCCAAACCCGACACCACACGGCTAACTCTTCACTTCATTATCAAAATTGCCATTCCATTGAAGATGTTTCTCTTTATATTAACTTACTCAGGCACGTTATTTATTACATAGTAAACACGGAAGATGTATTGAATCTCGACTAGTATCAACATGTGGTCCCGTCGATCCAAAGTTACACAATTCTACACAAAGAGAGATCCGACCCTTTCATTGGGCATTGTTACATTACGTATTCTGGATTGTATTAAGCAATGATGATTATTGGTTGAACAGTGTATGAATTTAAAAAAGGTACGACAACGCTGAAGTGTAGGATTGTTCTTTAACTGTTTTTTGGCATTAGATGCCTGAAGTTTTCGGAATGTTGATACGTGTTGTAATATTGCTTATAGAAGTTTTAAGGAGTAATGTATGTCACCAAAACATTTCTGTTTCTATTTTTTTTGTTAAAATTTTATATTTACTTTAGATAAATGTAAAACTAATACATACATACATACATATCGCCACGCCTCTTTCCCACAGGGGTAGGCAGAGACTACTTTGTTCCACTCGCTACGATCCTGACATACTTCTTTTGCTTCATCCACATTCATCAATCTCCTCATACATGCTCGTCGGTTTCGGGTACTCTTGACCTGACCTGTTTCTAAAAACGTCCGCGATTTGAACGGAACGTCCGTCTAGGCCTTGCCCTCCCACTGCACCCAAAAACTAATGCGACGACTATTTACAAAAAGATGAGTCGGTAACATAATAATATCAGAGTAACCAAGCGGCCGATAGTAGATAAACCTTAAAAAATAGCCTTTAAAAAACCAAAGTAAAATAACAGCTAAAAACTTGTGTAAATAATCTTGTCAATTTAAAAATGTCTTCGATAAAAAATCGCCTTTTCTTCTTTCTGTTTAACAATGAAATCGTTAATCAAAGAAAGCTAAACGCCACGAATGATTTAGGGATCGAAATCGTGATGAAAATTTAAAACAATTTGTTCTTTTCAAAGGCCCGTTTACAATATACAAGTTATTTTGCAGTATTTACCTACAGTAAAATTTAACCGCGGAATATGACTATTTTGCGGTTCGTACAGGCGTGATGTGTTGCGTGTACAGTCAGGGAATCTGGATGTTTAGCAGGTTGACCGCCTTCATAATTTGTTCGCATTATAGGACAAACTTCACAATGAAGTTCAATATTGAGTATAAAATTTATGTCATGCAACTGGCTGGGAATTGTAATAAAGCCAATTTTAGAAGTATCTCAACCTGCTAAACATCCAATTTCCCTGACTGTATGTATGAGAGTATCATCACTAGACCCCGCTATCGGAGGTGCAAAACAGTAGCTGTGAATTTCGTGCCATTACTAGGGAAGGGTAAAATTTTTTTTGAATGTCGATAAGTAAAATAATGACAGTCTAATGACTTTTAATTTCTATCGTATAAAATATTATTAGACGAATACTCGTAAACACAGCGAAATAAACGTAGAAATGTTGTAAGATGACATGGACTATCTATTGACGTAAAAATAAATTATTATCAGTATAAGACTAAGTGGACAGTATTAACCTGTAATGAAAAGTTTTATCTCAAGAGCGTTCATGCACTATCCTGCAACTTGAAACATAAGAAAAGTAAGATTTTTTGTTGTACTAATAACGATTTATATTTTTAATGCTAATGATAATCACAAATCCCAAAAAAACATTAAATTGTATACAAATAAACGGTACTTTTACTTAAAAAAATGTATTGAAAAATCGATTATCGATATCGACATCACAAAATATGATTTGACTACCCGTCCCTAAGAATTTGACAGCTACCATTTTGCACCTCCGATAGCGGGGTTTAATCATCACAAATTACCTATAGGTCATTGTCATAACCCTAAAAAAACATGTCCATTTGTAATATATAAGACATTTTTAATAATTGCATTCAATTTACATCATAACTATAAAGTACATGAAACGTACTAGACTATACTATATCATATTTTCTATAAATGTAATTATTTGTTTTGTTTATCACCACAAATGTAACTGAAAGTCCACTTCGGTGGACTGTCCGGATTCCACCTGTTAATAGAATGTGGCTTTAAAAAAATACATCTCTTTTATTATTGTACAAAAATGCCATTTTCCCCTAATCTATGTATGATTTCCATTTAACATTAATAGGATTTAAAAAATTAGATGGAAATAAAACACATTTTTTGCATCATTGAATCTTGTCACAACATTTTTTGTCTTTTTGGTGGACATTACTTTAAATTCTAGAAAAATTAGGGAAATATCAAATGAATCGACCGGGACATAATAATTTAACTCATTCACTATCGTACTATCCCTGATAGCAGCCATTTTGCCGTGACTTGTGCGCAGAAGACGATATTGTTGTGTTAACAAGAATATTTGGTGGTGTCAATGTTGAATTGTCTTTCCGGTTACTGCTGTATTTTGTAAGTAGATCGCTATAAATCCACCAAACGTTTTTAATAATTAGTTAAGCAATCAAACATTGTAAATATGCCTTGCCTTTTGAATAATACTTTAAATGGCTGGTGTTGTGAATGATATTGCGGAAAAAGTCCATTCGGTGGACGTCTTTTTGGTGGACTTTTTGTACACCCAAACGATAAATGATTGTATTTAGATTGATTCTTGAACTTTGGTTTAATTTTTTATTATAACTTTAAAAACTAGCTTCTGATTCCTTTTTTGTTTTATCCGTAAATGACTAGTGACTGAATAGTGAATGTTTAAACGTAAATTCTGTACAGGTAAAAAAAAACTGTTGAATATTTAACAAAAACATACAAAATAAGCTTTGGAGGAAAAATGGAATGATGCACGACGATGCAGAAAAAAAACAATGTACAAAAAGAAACTTAAAAGTACATCGCACGCAAAATACCGCCTTCGATTCCAGTTATTTTAGTAACATGAAATGAGGAAACGTATTGCAGTGAAAAACAGAAGAATGTTGAAAGCAAAGAAACTTACTTACTTAGAAAGAAGTTGATGACTTCAGAATGCAGCAACCATTAAAAATTAAAGAGTGCAGTCTGTTTGTTGATTGAAAAAATGTTCATAAAAGTATACAATTTTTGGATGTATATTCTGAAAGTTCGGATACGTCAACGTTAAAACCAGGAAGAGCCACCAAACCCCCACCTTCATACATGGTTCTTGAAGACTTGAAGGCTTCCTAGTCTTCCGAGGACGAAGGCATATTCTGTCCACCGAAAAGAATTGTCATTTCGGTAGACAGACACAAAATATTTTTTATATACTTTTTGGATGTATTTACGTGTCTGATTGTTCATGATTATGAGAATATATCATGAACTTTATTTTTATTTAGGATGTTTACCGCTTTTTGTTTTGTTTATTTATTATAAATTAACATAATTAGTCCACTCGGTGGACATATTAGTCTTTACGGTGGAACCGAAATATCGTTATTTCGTTTTAAATCGTTTTTTTTCGAATAATTGATCTCTGAATGATACTCAGTTCTGTTGCAAGTTAGAGTAAGAGTCGTAATATACCTTTGATTTTTATAAATCACGTGTTTCATTTTTTGGCGAAAAAAATTGCAAGGCTTGACAATGACCCCTATCTTATCGTGTGGTATCCTTCTAAACACGTGAGTAAAGTTCTACTAATTCCCGATATTCCGAACCACTGAACCATTCCGTTGATTACGATGGCTTACTTCTCTCACATCGAAACTGGTAAACTATTAATAAGTGTTCTCGAGCTTCAAGCAACAGGGTGTTCCAATTTCTGTGATATAACGTATGACACACGATTGTAGCTTACCCGCCCGCATTCGGGGACATTTTAATATTTAATGGGAAATAGGCGATGATTTTATATGCTACGTTATGAAACTAGAACGAGATTAGAATATTTGACAGTTTGTTCAATTTCTTTAGAGTGAGGCTCTACTGTTCTTCTGAATTGCGGACTACACGATGTGTGCTTTTAGCAAGGTAGCAACGCTGTCTATATACATTCATTGTCTATTAATTGTATCTTGTAACGTCGCTACGCTCCGGATCTCACAATCGAATCAATCTAACTATCTGCTCGGGTTTCTGTCCTGCGCGTCTAGTGTGTTCATTTCGCTGGTGCAGTCGTTAACGAATTCGTTTGCGAGTTATCGCAAAATTGTATGGAAAGCGAGACGAGTTTGCACAACTGCCACGGTCGACAAGTCTCCATACATTCCGCGACAACTCGCAAACGAATTCGTTAACGACTGTACCATCGAAATGAACACACTAGACTAGACGTACTGGTATCCTTCGCTCTTCTCTGAATATATTGCTCTTCCTTCAATAGATATGCTCTCTTACAAATAGCTATTTCATGTAGAATTTGGTAACGACTAAGACTATCTAGAAACTGTAATACAGTCAGCTGCAACGAAAAATAACCCCACTGTTAAAAATCGAACAGGGTGTACAATAAAGTTGAATAGATTGGATCTACAAAAGAAAAGACTCTCTATCTTGGTACCTAACCTAAAAATTATGCTAAAAGGGGCTACAAAGCGTGACACTTCATCGCTTTGTCTATAATTTAGTCCCATTTAGGAATACCGTGATGTATGTGCGTACGAAGATTTAATTTAAACAATCGCGTCTCAATATTATCGGCGCTTATTGTGGCGTTCGACTTCGCATCACTTAATAGTTTTCAAATCAAATCATAACAAGCCCGTCGTACATTCTGCGTCTTACGCGAAAGATTCCAAGAAGCTTAAATTCGAGCGACCCCGGATCAAAGCGCTCAAATAAACGACGACGTGCAGCGACAGGGGCTAAACGAATTTAATTTGTGCTGAAATGCCTTTACATCGATATGCCACACTCGTTCACATGCGCCCCGCTCTGCCTTGCTTGCGTAGACATGTGTAGGAACCTACATACCTATTATAATCTCTGCAACGCAAGCAATAGTTTTGTTTACGATACACGAGAGAAAAGAAAGTGACTTTAACACACGAGTTCACGGGGATGAGTTGGCTTGCAATCATTTTCTTTTGCCGTTAATATGTAGAATAGAACAGAAAAATACCTCTCTATTTATTTCGTAGATATCGTAAGAGGCGAATAAGATAAATAAAGTAAAGTTAAGGTAAGGTAAGGCGACAGGCTAGCAATCTGTCACTATTCTACCTCTTTAATCTGACTTAAAACCTAACAAATAAGCTAAAAGTGGCAACAAATCGTGAAGCTGTATTTCTTATTTATGTATTGTTTCTGTTTTGGTAATTACATCATATAACCACGTTGCTGTTGAGTATTTTTGGAGTTAGTAAGTATATCCCAAAGATGTAATCACGGAACAGATATTTAATCTTGTTAGACACGCCAAAGCCCCATTTTTTAGTTATTTCTTACAAACAAACCGTCTATTCTAACATTGTTAGGAAATGGATGGGCCAGAAATATAATAAACCTTCCGACATTCTATTATCCGGTATTAAGCCGTCTTTTTACTGGAGACCATTTATAATCAAGATTCGCTTTCATTTAAATTGAATATTCGTTTACATCAATTTGCGTTAAGCTAAGACGAGCTATCAAAAGGTTTTGTGTTGCGATTATTAAGTGGTTACGTTGTTTATGTCAATAAACAGTTCGACCAATTCCCGGAAATCTGAAGACTTACAAAGTCAATTTTGCATTTGAATCGGGATTGACCGGTACGATTTTGCTACTTAAATCATTGCGCTTTATCTTTATACATAGACTTAGATTATTGCACGACAATAATGGAGGTATGTACAAAGACAATGGTCTTTTACAATAATATTCCCACATAGAGTAGCAATAGCAAAGAAAACGTTCCTATGTATGGGAAAATCATGACACTCTCATGTTCCAGATCCACTTTTAACTTTTTTAGGGTGTAACGTCGGTTTTAATAGTGACAGGTAGCTAGCCTGGCGCCTAACGCGTATCTCAACATTTTCCTTAGTCGTCTCTTACGACATCCACGGAAGAAATGGAGAGGTGTCATAAACCGGACGCAGTATAAGTGCCCAGTAAGTTCAGCGTATTTCATAAATTACGTAATAAATTATGATAGTACGAGTATAAGACCTTCGCTCGATGTTCTCTATTAAACTTAGATGGTTCCTCTCCAATTAAGAAGTTAGTTTTCTAAATAAGCTTGGCTAACTTCGGTCAGCTGCAAACCAATAGTGAAGTGGCTTTTGCACCGGATTACGGGTAGAATATTGTTGTTGTTATTATAATCTGCTTCTGGTTGGCAAGTTACATGAATAATTCAGAGAGGGTCAGTTAAGCAAATTATCTGTCTGTTTATCTTGCAGCCAATAATAATATTTACTCAGAATCACGATTACGTAAATTCACGTGGCTAGATCACTTACATACATTACGCGTGTTTTTCCAAATAGAAATAGGGTGAATACCTAGACGCAGAAGTCCCAAAAGGTGGTCAGACCAGATTTCTGAGGAGCTAGACCTATCAGTCAGTGTTGCACTTCAGCAAACGACAGAGCTATACTCCGTTTCATTTAAGATTTGAATCTTAACTGTCAAAACCTCACACATTTTTAAGTGAACACAAGGCATCACCACAAATACTGATACTGTTGGTATTGAAATCATTATAACAAACAGTAATAAGTGTTATTGCACTAATCATATCTAGTTTTACCTTTGGGTTCCAGAGAAAAAATATTTTTATTCCGTTGAAAATTCAAATCTTAAAAGAAACAGAGTATAACCGATGAAGACGACTAGTTGATGGAATTAAAAGGAGTCACGATCCTCAGCAGTGAGGGAACGACTAAAGAGAGAGAGAGGGTGAAAAGAGCACAGGAAATGTTAATGTTACTTAGATAAAAGCAAATCAATCTTAGCGACTTTTTAAGTTTTAATTTAGATAATAAAGGTAAAATAGTGAGAAATTACATTCGTTTGTTTGTTGCAAATTAAAATGGATTTACGTGTGACACTTCTAGCATATTTTTTTAGGTTTTTAGTCGACAGGTTGCTAGCCTGTCGCCTAAAATATACCTTAATCACTTAGTCACTTCTTACGATATCCACGGAAGTAATACAGAGGTGTTATCCTTAATCCGATACCACAGTGGCCGAAAATAAATGTGAAATCGGTTTTACCCCGACTCGACCCGTCCCGGAACTTAATATGACGACGCGGTTTCGGAACAAGTCAGCTATAAACATGCTTTTGACGTGACCTATCCGTGTCACAGGTTAACACGCAGTTTATACAGGGTAGCCGGAAATACCCGTAAATATTCTAACCAGTGTTTAAGTATACGCGTCTGAAAGCCCTGTAGAATATTTTCTGATAATATTAATTATTGGGTTTCATCATCACCATCATTGTCAGCCGACGGACGTCCACTGCTGGACATAGGCCTCCCCCAAGGATCTCCACAATGACCGGTCTTGCACTGCCCACATCCAGTGGCTTCCCGCGACTTGCACCAAGACATCGGTCCACCTTGCGGGGGGCCTACCCACGCTGCGCCTGCCGGTACGTGGACGCCACTCTAGAACCTTTCCGCCCCAACGGCCGTCAGTTTTACAAGCTATGTGTACTGCCCACTGCCACTTAAGTTTGGCGATTCTTCGAGCGTAATCGGTGACTTTGGTTCTTCTGCGGATCTCCTCATTCCTGATTCGATCTCGCAGGGAAACTCCGAGCATCGCTCTCTCCATCGCCCTTTCCGTAACTTTGAGCTTTCTGATAATGCCCATAGTAAGCGTCCACGTCTCTGTTCCGTATGTCATCACTGGCAAAACACATTCGTCAAAGACCTTCGTTTTAGGACACTGCGATATTTGCGACGAAAAGATGTTGCGTAGCTTCCCAAACGCTGACCAGTGAATTATTGAGTTTGTGGGAGTCAATTGTTTCATCGTTTTTCAGGTCATTGCACTCTGTATTTACCTACCTTATGTCCCGTACGCAAGTCCTGTTAGTCGGACCGTAAGCACATGCAATCATTCAACATCGCGATGCTACGCGGTTGACTTAGTAGAACCGGAGTATAAAAGACCGAGCAATATTTTCAGATTTTCGTTTTTTTTTAAATCTATAAAAAAAACTTCACAGGGGTTTCCAGACGCGTTTACTGGACCACTGCTAAAACTATTTACATTCAATTTCCGGGCACCCTGTATAGTTACTGAAACTAGTGGTGACCTATATCATGTCATGGTTTTATCCTGATAACTGGTTTTCCAGTCAGTAATGTATATTTATGTCTATAAGTGAAATTTTATTTTGTCGCAACTGGTTGATCTGTAAATGTGGACACAGTTACAATTTAGTTATTTATATGACTGTTCCATAATAAAAACCATAAACTACACCAGTTTACGAAATTAAATTCATAAAGAATTAGGAGTATTTTAATGCGTAATTAATTATGTACAATCGCATACATAACTTTGTCTGAACGTGTAGTAGAATCATTTTGATCTTAGGTAGATAGTGATAACCGAATTCTACTCAGACATAGTCGCGGGTAACAACTAGTATTGGCTAAATGGGTGTGTCATTCAAATCCCATAGAAACAAGAAATTTGTGCTCACACTTAAATATATTTTTGAACTTGTAAATATGTCTTTTACAGGCGGTTGCTAATTTAATTTGGCAAAGTAAATATTTTTTCGTATGAAACGAAAATTGAGTCTGTTTGCTTTTATGAATTTTACATCAGTTTAAAAGTAACACCCATTGAGGTAACTTTTAACATGCTAACTTCTGGTCTATTCATCTGTTTATGGAGTTCAGTGCTATTATGTTGTTTCGTTATACTCATACATCTTTGTCTGTTCGGAGGTGAACTACAACAATGTAAGTTTTGTATAATTGTGTTGAATTTTCCAAAAGTTGTATCTAGTAAAATTTTACAAGAGAGATATGTGAGACGGGCACTAAACGAAAACTACATACATACATACATATTCTCACGCCTGTATTCCCAAGAGGGCTAGGCAGAGCACATGAATTCAAAAATTCTGTGCCACGTTTAGCAGTTTCAGGGTAACCAGATGGTAAACGTGTTATTGCAGTGACAGGTTGCTAGCCCATCGCCCACAATACACTAACCCTTTCCCAGAGTCGACTCTTACGACACCCACGGGATGAAAGGGGGAGGTGCTATTCTAATCCGGCACCACACGGGAACGAAAACTATACTTTGGCAAATGAAAGATGAGTTTGAGATTTTTTAAAGCTTTTTATGTCGCGTTGCTTAGTTGTCATACTTCGAATAATTTTGACATAAAATAGTATAACACATTTAAATCTGAAAGCAAGTACGATACGAACAAGTATTTGGTACCGAAAATTGTTGCCACAGACATTTTAATTTATTCAAGTTATTTTAGGATTTTATGCGTTTGTAATTAGATTGTCATTTTGGTATTGCAATACTAAGATTTTCCAAATTTCCCCCGTTTTTTTGCCACAATTTATTTGCCAGAGTTTATGAAAAAATGGTTATAACATGTTACCTATGAGGTGAGATTAATTAATCTGTAAATCGTAGCCCAAAGATGACGGCCATCGTAATTTTGTTTTTGACCTCTTTTGTTTTTAAACGTAAAAAGTGGTAGGTTTTTACTGCGTCTGAGGTCGTTAATTTCAGATCGTTCCTTTGCTTCCTTTTTGGGCCTAAGCTTCTTATTTCCGACAAGTCCTTTTAAACATTTTAAGTGTTTAACGTTTAAAGGATCAAGGTGCGTTGATAGAATTTTTTTCAGAGTAATTAACACTAGTCTAGAAGTGCCATTTGATGATTTGGCCGATTGTCGGGCTTAGAATAATACCTCTCCATTTCTTCCGTAGATGTCGTAAGAGGCGCCTGAGGATACAGGTTAAGATATATTTTAATACACCGATTTACTATCTACTTAATAATCCACCCTTATTACGTCCCATTGCTAAGCACAGGCCTCCACTCAGAATTAGAGGGCTTGTACTATAGTTCTCACATGGGCCCAGTGCAGTTAGGGAACTTCACACAACATAGAACCATATCGTAGTTTTTTGCAAGTCTCCTCACTATATTTTCCTTCACCGAATACCACGTACTATATTGCATTAAATTTCGTACATAAATTCCAAAAAAATTGGAGGTGAGAGCCTGAGATTCGAACCCGCGACCCTCTGCGTGAGAGGTCACAAGTTCGAACCGCTGGGCTACCACGGCTCTCTTGTTACATAGGTACACATACAATTACACCTATACAGGGTGTCCCAAAACTCAACGATAATTCGGGACCGGATGAAAGGCCAAGTTATACCAGTTCAGGGAAAAATAAAAAAA